>JBBYHH010233497.1:0-13177 GCA_038382905.1 Daphne laureola
GTAAAACCACTAACGTGTTTCTGGGTGCAGGTTTAGGCGGTAAGTAAACTAGAATGCCTTAAAAACCTGAATAAACGAGTTAGAAACATAAGTTCAGGAAAAAGTTTTAAAATGGGTGGGTTTTGGAACTGCAGCTTTCGATGAACTCCATTCCGGCGTGACAATAAGTGTAAGAGAAGCATTACGTGACAATATGGAATTCATGAATTAAGCAAGGATGTTATGTTCAATTGATCATGTCATGAGGCATATAAGTCAAGTGTCAATACAACATCACACTATAACCATAATCAATTTAATATAAAAGTATGATGTGAAGAATGCTCATGATATCAAGTACAAGACAAGAAGCTCAATTTTAAACTTTATTAATGAATTCAAGTTCATGCTCTCTTTTTATCAATTAATCTCTTGAATCATAGAAGAAAGTAATTACAACATGCTTAGTCATCATACATAATCTACATTCAGCTAACAGGCTTAAAAGATAAGACAAGGTAGTCAAGACAAATGACACTCTCTAACTAGAAGATTCAAGATCAAGTGTGGATTATTACCTTTCATCCTTCAAGTACATGTGTAGACATTAGTTATACCTTTTCTTCCATGTGTGATGGTGTTGGGTCTTTATGCCTTACCAATTAGAGTAGAAAGGGTGGAGAAATTTTTGTTCCTCGTGCCCCAAGGAAGAATTGAAGACCAAATTGTTCAACTGGGCAAAAATTAGACAACGGAGCTACTTGGTATGGGAGGCGTGACATGGAGGTGCTATAATGGCACCGTGAATTGTTGCCTACAAGGTGGAACTGTTGAGCTCAAGTGGCGCCTCGTATTGCCCAATGTGCTAGAATATAGCGCTGGGAACTGGCACCTCTTGTAATTTTTTGCCCAACCCAGCGCCTAAAACTGGCGCCTTTCTTCATGATTTTTTTTCACCCTCTTCGCTCCAGACTAGCGGCAGAGCTTCCAAGTGGCGTCATATTGGTGCCTTGAAACTGTCACCTCACCTTGTCTGAATTCCTCTTATTACTTCCCTTCATGTCCTCTTACTCCATATTCTTTGATTCTCCTAAACAATTATGATCCCTCCATTTTTTCTATCCAATTGTATATCTAAGTCCCTGAAAAAGCTTAACCAAAGTAGTTAAACCTTACTAGACTAAAATTTGAAAACAACCTAAACAATTAACACAAAACACAAATTAAACACTTTAACCGTTCGGGTGCCTCCCACAATGCCACATTTTTTGCTTTTGGCTAGGCGTTGATGATGAATTCAGGTTAGATCAATTGAGGGGGCATTGGGCATTGAGTGTGTTGGAGTGGTGTGGTTGGCCTCTTTATTTTTCATTTGTTGTTTTTCATCTTCCACACATACACAAATGGTATACCCTCAAGCTTGTCCTTCAATTTTCTCATAGTAGTTGTGTTCTTGATCTTTCCCTTCTTCCTCTTACTAGAAGTGGTACTAAATATTCCAATTGGGCTCTCAAAATCCATATTAGTCTTAAGAGGCTCTTTAGACTCCTTTTCATTGTTCAATTACCCTTATTGGGCCTCTTTGATGGAGTATCCTTGCTAAATTGTATCGGTGAGGGGCTGGAAGGCCGTGACCTCCTCACCAATAGCAGTAGTAAGAGGTGTCTTAAGTACTTCATCCATTGTAGAGTCATTTCCAAAAGTTTCCTTCCAACTATATTCTTCATCATCCACCATATCCGTTGCCTTCAACCGTTTTCTCTATTCGATCTCTCTATCAACTCTTGCATTCCATTCAACATTTTTCCTTTGTCCCATCTCACATTGGTGAAGCCCGAAGAACTCTACAAATTCCCCATTTGAGACCTTCATTGTATCCTCAAGCTTGAATTTAACTTCCTCTTCTGCCACTTGGAGTGTAAGGCATCCTTTTTCCACCTCAATCATAGCTTTCCCAATTTCTAGGAATAGTCTCCCAAAAATGATAGGCATCCGGGTACTCTATTCCATATCGAGTACCATAAAATTGACCGGGAAATAAAATTTGTCCACCTTCACAATTACGTCCTCAATGATTCCATTTGCGTATGTAAATGACTGATTCACCAATTGTAAACATATAGAGACTGGTTTAACTTCCCTTAAACCCAAATTTTGACATACCAACCAAGGCATAAGGTTGATGTTGTCCCCAAGGTTGCATAATGACTTATCACAATGGAATGGTCCTATGTCGCGCGGAATAGTGAAACTTCCAGGATTCTTCAGCTTGGTTGGGAGTTTCCTTTATATTACAGTGCTTGACTCTTCTTTCATGATGATTACCTCATTCTCAAAAAAATTCCTCTTCTTTTTCAAGAGATCCTTTAAAATTTTTGCATGTTTTTGCATTTCTCGGATGGCTTCCAAAAATGGTAGATTAATTTAAACTTTCTTGAATACATTTAGAAACTTGCCAAAGTACTCCTCATCATGTCTCCGCTGAATTATTTATGGGTATGGGAGTTTAGCACTGACTTGGGGTGTGATCGGGGATCTTTTCCTACTGTTTGAGGCTCTGGAATCCTCCTAGGAGCTTACTTTCTCACTGTTTACAGCACTTGACTCCTTATTGTTTTTATCTCCTTCATCCTCTACTTTATTCTTCTTCTTCGTATTCTTATACTTATTCTTCTCTTTCCCACTTTCAACCAATGGTTTCTTCAAGTTGGTATAGTTAACCTGGGCAGTACCATCTTCCTTCTGAAGAAGCTTCTTCTCCTGCTCAAGCTCGTACACCCTATCTTTAGCAGCCTTCAGGCGAGCCATTCGGGAGGCCATCACCTTAGTTAAGGCCTTCTCTGCCTTTTCAAAAGCTTCAATCTCACCCTTGGTACCCCCAACAATTGAAGCTCTGCCTGGACCTCATCTTCTGGAAGTATGGGGACCTCTCCCGTACCCTCTCGTTGTTCCAGCACTTGCTTATAAAGATGTATCCTTTATATAATCTTCGCTATCATAGATAGAGCTTGCGTAGCCCAAAGAGAGGCAGCGGCCCGAACAAATTGAGCCACCTACCCAGCTACACAGTTAGTCTACAAAACAAAAATAGTGTTAGACCAGACAAAGAAGAGATTATGTTCATGGGGTCGAGCCCTGAAGGAGAAAATACATAGGAAAAGATTATACCAAATACCTGAGTTGCGTGCACAACAAGTCTTACCACTGCCACGTCCAAGTCTGGCAGGAGGTTCTGAAGATCATCCATAGTCCAGGCAGTAGCATTCCACCTCTAGAGCTCGGGAGCCATAACCTTTAAATCTTCATCATCCAAGAGGCTTTGATCCTCTTGAACAAGCCAACTAGGCTCTTGAGGAATGAGGTCCGATCCCCATTGATAGAACCTGGCATCCCTCTACTTGCGTTTCTCCTCTTGTGCCTCCCTCCAGTCCGGACCTAGAGTGTAGAAATGAGAACGGGATAATTCATGAAGAGAGTCATCTCGAAACCTGCGGCTCAAGTTTTAAAAAATTGGCCAAAAAGAAAGAGGCTTCAACTTTACACTAGTATGACCCTTACTTAAGGCAACCTCCATCAGGATGACGTCCTTAGCAGCCTCTTCGAGAGGAGTAAACCTCTTGTACTTCCCTCAGGCAATCTTCCTCCTCTTGACATCAAGCTCATCCATGGAGTCAAAGAGATCATCCAAAGTTACTCCAGCAGGAATATGCAACACATTTTCATCTGAAGTACGAGGATGGGGACCCTCACCACCGGAGGCTCCAAATTCGTCTACTTCTGAAGAGGTGTCCGAGACATCATTCACAACAGGGGCAGTAGGAGCCCTCAAGCCTGAACCTTTCTTCCTCTTCGAGGACTTCTTTGGGGTAGCTTCAGGATCCTGAACCAGAGCAGGCGCTACACCAACAACATTTTGAAAAATGTCTTCAAAATTGATGTCTTCATCATCCAAAAAGTTCATCACTGCAAAAACACAGAATCTATTAGAGTTAATATTAACAGTGAACGGAAGCACAAAGGATAGAACAAAAACCTTTGACAAATTCTTCATGAGATATCTCTCGACGAAGATGCCAAACCAGGGCTACATCACAAGCCATCGGGGAACAAGGCCGGATCCAAGAGAACTAAGGTGACCCTTTACAAATCCAAGGTATGTAAGAACTCTCTGGGTCATCAGACGCTAGTGAATTGGCACCGGGAATAAGTCTTCAGGCACATCACTGAACCAATCAACCAATTTCCACAGCTTATTATGAAACACAATATGATTCTCCTTCGAGATTGGATCATTGAGAAGATGCCAAGGTTTTTTTACATCAAGAAGGTCACCTACCTTCGAAGCAGTCTGAAGCTTTCATGAAGGATCAGACTGCAAGAAGAAAAATTCCTTATGCCAGCCTTTCCGGCTGGTAGGACACTTCTAGGTAAAATTATATTTATTATGGATGTTCCCCGGGGCCCGAAGTAGTAAAAACAGTTCCGACCCTTGGTCACTATTTTGTAATATTGGATAAAAGTGGGAAGAATGAGAGAAACCTCGAAAGCACCATAAAGGGTAAGGAAGGCATTTACATGGCTATAAGTGTTAGGGCTAAATTGGTTAACCGCTACCCTATGGGCTCGGGCCAACTAGTGAAGAAAAGGATGGGGGAACCGAATGCCGCATTTGAGCTGAGCCTTAAAAACTACCATCCAACAAACCTCAGGCTCGTACACCTTACATTTATCCGTAAAAACCCGAGTACGGATGGACCGGGGCAGAAAGTAGGTAGACTGCCACTCCCGAACCAAGTCTGGAGTATCTTTACTTTTAAAGTTCTCAACTTTAGTCTAATAACCCTTGGGCATGACACCCTTTACCTCTAGAAGGCAAGGATCTGAAGGACGAGCAGTGGAAAGGCGAGGAAAAGAAGCCATTTATTTACCTCGGACTACTGGTCTGAAGAAGCTGATTGGAGAAGATGAGCTGACCAAAGTGGAACTCTAAGCAACCTGATCAACAACCGTTTTATGATGATGGTAGAACACAACTTCAGCCAAAAATGGGTCAAAGGGATCCGGAGTGTCTGCTAACCTCCGTATAATATTTGGTAAGCTAGTCTCTGTAGCTTTATCACCACATCGCCGACGTCCTTTGAAGAAACTTGCCGCTTGATGGAGAGTAGGATGATTCATTGTTGAAAGTTTGGAGAGAACAAACATGAGAATAAGAAGCGAGAATGAGAAGTGAAGAATTCCATTTCATTTCTCAAGTACTTAAAGAGGGTCCAAGAATGCGAAACGTCACCAGAAGATCGATCTACACCGTTGATCCGAAAAGGCACCCCGAGATTCAAGCCATAATTAGACTGTCATAACCTGGCGGAAAGTATTCGGGATATAATTTAAACCTCCATATACCGAAGGAAAGAATCCAGGATTCAAAAGGGAGGCCATTCAAAAGGCCCCAATAAACAAATGGTCAGACGCATCAGCATCTGAGATTCAAAAGGGATGTCATTTAAAAGGCCCCAATATTCAAATGACCGGACACATCAGCATCCGGGGACGAAAGGGAGGCCATTCAAAAGGCCCCAATATTCAAATGTTCGGACGCATCAACATCCAGGATTCCAATGGGAGGCCATTCAAAAGGCCGGATGCATCAGCATCTGGGATTCCAATGGGAGGTGATTCAAAAGGTCTCAATAATCAAATGACCGGACTCATCACCATCCGGGATTCAAAAGGCCCCAATAATCAAATGGCCGGACACATCAGCTTCTGGGGTCAAAGGGAGGCCATTCAAAAGACCCCAATATTCAAATGGCCACACACATAAGCATCCAGGATTCAAATGGGAGGCCATTCAAAAGGCTTCAATAATTAGATGGCCGGACGCATCAGTGTCCAGGAACAAAGGGAGGCCATTCAAAATGCCCCAATAATCAAATGGCCAGACGCATCAACATCCATGATTCAAAAGGGAGGCCATTCAAAAGGCCTCAATAAACAAATGAACAGGCCGCACAAAAAAATCCACAGGAAATATGATCTGGAATCCTTCCAGTCCACCCGATCATTGTTCGGGGGGACCTGATGGCCAATAGGCCAAACCTAAGGCACTGGTTGGGCTTATAGATCCAAAGAGCCCATAAAAACACTTAAGTCAGCAACTCAGGAAAGGGGGTCCACTAAAGAATGGCTGAAGGCATCATACCCAAAATCGAGGTCATGCCATCAGCACACTATCACCAGATGACTTGCCTCTGGAATACTCTTGCCACCTGTCCCCTAAGATCAACCGCCTATTTCCTACCAAAGTATTACAAATGTGCTACTCTATTAGACAATCTTATATAAGCCTACACCATTCCTTAATTTAAGGTAACTATTCACTCTGCCCAAGGTCTGACACATTCTCTTCACCCCTTTTTACTGACTTAAGTCTTGGAGGACCCACCACCGGGCAAAACTCCAGCGTGGTCTATAGATTTTGTTAATTGTGCTGGTTAACCCACCACAATATGGAGATAGAGCTTAATGTCATCAAGACCAGAAGGCAGAGGCTCAATAGCGTAGTGGTCCCCATCGATGGACCGCCACTAATTATTTATTTGCATTGTTTGATTAATTAATCTACCCTTGAAATAGACTAGATTAATTCTTATTTTTTATATATTTCAAGAAAGGAAAGAGGGGATATCTTAAAATCCCTTCAATCCTGTGATTTGGGAGTATTATGGAAAGATTTTATACATCAAGGAATCAAGAAAGGAAATAAATAATTCATTAGAATTGAAGTCTCTCACATTTCAGCCTCTATTAATGCATTGATGGAGATGTACTCAAGATGCAATTGTTCTCAAATCAATTCAGATCAATCCAGAACTAAAAGCTTTCTTGGATAATGCAATAAGATGAAGTTTGAGAAGTATTCAAATTTTAGAAGAGGAAGCATGAATAAATAATCAAATAATTTAAGGCAAGTCTGCATCAACGCATTGATGGTGTAGATTTCAGCAATTCATCTTTTCGGCTCAACCTAGAAGCTTTTGGAACTTTCTAGAAGGTAAATACTTCATGATCCCTACTCATCACACTCATAAAATCAATCATAGATCACTCAAGAATCAATCAAGAGGCTCCTCTATAGACCTAGGTATGGCCAAGAGGGGGGTGAATTGGTCTTAAAATAAGTTTAAAACCTTTTGGCTTTGCAACCAAAACCCTTAGATCAAAGTGTTGATATATCAGAGTTAAGTATACTTGCAACATCAAGATATCAACACGTTGATGGTTAGCATATATAAGAGTTTGTAGAAGAGTGAATGACACAAAGATTTATAGAGGTTCGGTCAACTTGACCTATGTCCTCTCTTCAAGACACACTTGAGTATTTCTCCACTAGAACTTAGGCCAGACACACATGGCTTATACTAATTGCCTAACACATAAGAATTTCACCAAGGCTGCCTGATACACAGGACTTTATGCCTAATGCCTGACTAATGGGACTTTACCAATTGCATGACTAATAAGAATTTATAGAATGCCTGACACACATGACTTGTATAATGGCTTCCCGAGACATATGACTTTATGGCAAGGTTTCCTGACTAACAAGACTTAGAGTGTTAACAGTAGAACTGTGATCAACATGTTGAGAGAGTATGCTTTCAACCTTCCTCTTTCTTGGGAAGTTTCACTTAATCAGTGATGAAGAATGGGTCTATTACCACTAACTAATGAAGTTGATCAATGTAAGCTCTCGAGAGATAGAATTTTACAATAAGAGGTATGAAACATAAGGCTTCTCTGATGATTTACTCAAAACTGGTGCATATGGTCCTCTAGAGGCTAGTATTTTTTTGAATTATAACTCAAGAGTTTTTGTTGATTTGTGAGAGTGATTAGGAGAATGAAGAGTATTCATAGAATGTACACATTTGCATTGTGAGTGTGTGTCTCTTCTCTTCCTTCTTCTTCTGCTTCATCTTTTATAGGCTCCAATGAGTATGCAAATTGGTAGGAGCATCTCTAATCTTCATATATTTGTTGCAAATAAATTTATTCCTTTTTAGAGCTTTGTGAACGTTGGCTAATTGATTTCTAGTTGTTGAAGATCTTTCTAGATTTCTCTCAACTTCTAACAATGCGTTGATGAAATCTGGCTTGAGCAACTTGATGGATTTTCTTCTTCGATCTTGATCTTCCTTGAGCGCTTAAAACTTGAATTCTTTCTCTTAATGATGTTGCTCAGTAGTGAAGTGAATAGCTTCATGATTGAATGTTTCAGTACTTGTGAATCTCGAAGCTTGCATTTTGAGCATCTGGCTATCAACGCGTTGATGTGGAATGCATCATACGTTTCTTAAATTCTTTCCTTTTCTAGGCAGACTATATCTTGTCAATCCAAGATTTTCTTGAGTTGATGAAGAGAGTAGTCATTGGTTTCCATATACTTAATCTCCAGCATTTCTTCTTCGAAAACCTATACATGTCGCTATGAAACAAGTCCACATTAATCAATAATTTGGATCAAATAATGTATATGCCAAGATGTTCATCTATGCATTTTCTAACGCATGAATTCTTTTATTTTTTAGTACTTTTTAGTTTAACCTCATAATTTTGATCTTAACAAGCATAAAATAATAATCTTGGAGAAGACATTAAGTTTATCAAAACTTTGCAAAATGATCCTTAAGAGTTTAGAATCATAAAAAAAAATTGTTGGAGACAACAATGTCAACAATCTCCCACTTTTTGATGATGAGAAAACACTTCAAAAAGTATTGATAACACTTTGAAAAGGATGTTTAATAAAGATCTCATAGCCGAGTATATGCTCCCCCTTAGGATGAGATTTTATAAAAACTTTTTCAAACTTGAATACATTCTCTCATTAGAAAGTATTCTCCCCCTTGGAAAAATAGTTTTGGAAAATGATAATGGGATCTTAGTTGCATTGTATCAAATAAGACAAGCTCCCCCTTACTTCTTGAACATATTTCTGCCCCTTTTTGTTGTCATAAAAAAAATATAAGCCAGAAGAGTGCATATGTAAGATGTGTAAGTGGCACTAAATGTATTGCTAAGTTATCATCAATGTGTTGATAATCACTAAGTGATACATATCATATCTTTGTGTTATAAATCTCACTTATGAAGCATGAATCAAGATTGAGCAGTTGAATATCTTCATGTATAAGTATGCTCATAATTGAAGTGATCGATTCATTTATAACAGATGTATATCATGTATAGAAAAATTGAAGTGATCAACTCATCCATAGATTTGTATGACATGTATGATGGCAATATTGATTAACTCATATATTTTAACTCAAATTAATGTATGACCATAAGTATAACATTATAACTTCAGTCATATGCTTTTTTTGTTAACTTTGTTATCTTCAATGACTTTGTTTTGATGATTCCAAAACCTTGAGGACATATTTACAAAGTTTTGATAAGCCTAAGTGTAATCACCAAGTTTATTAATTCTTGATTGATTAGATACAAAACTTTTGGATTAAGTTGGAAAGTATGCAAAAGTAGAAGAATTCATCTGTTGTGAAGAACACTTTGCATATCTCGGATTATATGCTTTTAAATCCAATTCCATAATTAATGTGCACTTGTTTCTTAGCCACATTTATATTAAAATTGAAGGACTAATGCTGAAATATCATCTTTGAAAGCAACAGTCAATTTCTCCATCAGAATCAAGAAGATATTGGATTGAAAAAATGTAATCTGATCATTTATGTAATCTGATCATTGATGCAGAAGGAATCAATGTATTGATATCATAAAAGGTCAGAATTCAAGCTTCAAGGCATTCATAAAAGAACCAAATTACTGAACTATTGAGCAAGAACAATGAATGACAGCTCACAAGAGAAGCCAAGATCATTGAATAAAAATGATCAAGTTATGAAAGATAGTCTTCATCAACGCATTGATAGAATGGAGAACAGAATCTGTGAAGATCTGCAATGGCTAGAAATCAATTAACAATGGTCAGAAAGCTCTAAAATCAAAACTATTCATACCCAATGGCTATGAATTAATGTCGGACGCTCATACCCATTTTTGAAGTACTTGGAGCCTATAAAAGCTAAACAGAAGATGAAGGAGAAACACACACAACTCATACTCTATACATTTTGTGAATACTCTTCATCCCCTCATCACTCACACAGATGAAAAATAAACTCTCGAGCTATCACTCACAAACCTACAATTATCCTGAAGACCATCTACAAGAAGCTTTGACTACACCATATAAGAGTTCTATATCAACAGAGAAGCCTACTATACTCTTTACATCTTTATTATGTAAAAGAGGCTATCATTCAAGCTTATATTGATCAACAACATTAGTTGGTGGTGGTAGACCAGTTCTACATCACTGATTATGTGATACTTCCCAAGGAAGAGGAAGGTTGATATATTAATCTATCAACGCATTGATCATAGTGTTCCTATCATTCTTTCTAACTCTTGTTAGACAAGAAACCTTGGCGTAAAGTCCTGTATGTTGGGAAGCCATTGTATAAAGTCCTGTTAGTCAGGCAATTGAGAAAGTCTTGTTAGTCAGACACCTTATTAAGTCTTGTTAGTCAGGCATTGTGGAATAAAGCCTTTTGTGTTAGGCAACCGTTATTTAAGTCCTATGAGTCAGGCACTTTGTATGCACTATGTATAAGCCCTATGTGTTAGGCCTCAGTTCTAGTGGAAAATCTCAAGTGAGACTTGAGTAGATAATCTAAGTCGTCTTGACCAAACCTCTATAAATCCTTATATATCTCATTCTTCTACTAACTTCTGTTAGTGCACTTCATCAACACATTAATATCTTGCTACTGCAAGTATACTCAACTCTGATATTATCAACGTGTTGATCAGAGGGTTTTGGTTTTAAATATATTTTAAGACAAATTCACCCTCTCTTGGCCATACTTGGGTCTACACTTTTGACAGTATTGTTGGAATTCTTGATGCACCAACATACTTTTTAGATGGTACTTGAGCTTATAGACCTAAGTGGGAGCTCAAAGTTAGCTAAAAGTAGCTCACTTTAGCTCACCTCAGCTAGAAGTAGCTAAACTTAGCTTATCACAACTAAGTTAGAGCTCAATGTCAGCTAGGAGTACCTCACCTTACCTCATCTCAGCTAGAAGTAACTGAACTCAGCTCACCTCAACTCAAGGTCATCTAAAAGTAGCTTACCTTAGCTCAACTCCAGCTAAATCTAGCTAGACATAGCTCAACTCAGCTAACTACAGCTCAAAGGAGCTGGTAGTATCTTGACTTCATCTCACTCCATCTTAGAGTACCTAGAATGAGCTTAACTTTAGATCACTATTGCTAGAAGTATCTAGACATAGCATAAGTTGATCTCACACTAGCTAAAAGTAGCTAGACTTGACTTATGCTACCTAGAAGTAGCTAGAGTCATCTCACTCCAGCTAGAAGTTGTTGGACTCAACTTAAAGTTAGCTCACTCCAACTAGAGTAGTTATAGTCAGCTAAACTTTAGCTCATGTTAGCTAGAGGTAGCTAACATAAGCTCATGTTAGCTAAAAGTATATAACTCCAACTCAAGTTGGCATGTGGAAGCTAACTTGAGCTTATTTGAGCTAGTTGTGAAGTAGAAGAGTGTTTAAGCTTAATGTGAGCTTAGTTTGAGATCATGTGAGTTCAAGATGTGAAAATGGATTTGTGAGTTATCTTTGTGTAAGCTCACTCTACTCATTGTGTGAAAATAGTATGTGGCACCTTTTTTGTCAAGAGACGTGTCTCTTGTTAAAAGGATACAACCTTCCCTGGAAAGATACTGTTACACCCACCCCGGATGTATATTATTTTCCAATGTATTTTCCTGGTGGTTGGATTTGTAATTTTGTCGGGACTTGAAATATTATGTAATTATGAAGGTGATGAATGAAATAAATGTCCCGAGGGGTTATTGGAGGTCCATTCTACAAGATTTTAATAATTTATAACATTTTATAAATCCCGGGTCATTTTACCCAAAATTGGTTCCGAGGGCAAAATAGTCATTTCATAAAAATTGACGGAAAATTATATGTTGGGCAAACTAAAGTGGGCCGATGGTTTGGGCTAGTTTTGGGCCCAAATGTTGGGCTTAAGTGGAGTATAGATGAGTTAGTAAGGAAATGGTATAAAAAAGAGAAAGAATATTTATGGAAACATTTTTGGTAAAACCTTTACATGTGTCATGGAATCAAAGGTGGAAGTCTTGTATGAAATATCATCCAAGGGCTAGAATCAATTTGGAAGAGGATAAATGGGAAGATTATCTATGAGAAAAAGAAAATTAAATTAGTAAGGAAATAAGATATAATGAGGTAGTAAGAGAAGTAGTAAGATTACAAGACAAAATACAAAAAACTCTTCTCTCTCTCTACCAAAAGAGGCTGACGCTTTCATGCTCCATCCTTGGTGATTTTTCATCAATAACTTCTTAATTCAAGCTTCAAGATCAAGGTTCATCAAATATTAATCAAGGTAAAGGATTTCCTTGGTTAATTAGTAAGGTTTTATGGTTGAATCTTGAAGTAATTCCTCTTTTTCTTTCACTTCTTGATGTAAAACATTAAGAGGAAACCATGCCCAAATTTCTTCATTAGCCCTTACTAAATTGTTGAGGTAAGCTCAAATCCTTGGTGATTATTAAGCTTAAGGTTTATCTTCTCGATGATACCTTAAGTTTGTGAAGTTTTGGAGTTGATTGGAAAGTATGTTCATGAATAACTTTGGATTTGAGTTGAAAGCATGCTTGATTTGTGTTCTTGGGTGTATGTTGAGTATGTTTAATACTTGGGTTGAAGGTTGAATCGTATGGGAAGGGTGGTTTTTGGTAAAGGCTGAAAATGATGAAGTATTTTTGGTGTTGATGTTGGTTGAATTTGTATGAAGTTTAAGTGTTTTGGTGATGTTTGTGATGAAATAAAGTTATTAGTTAAATTGGAAAATGAATGTGGAGAATTGTTGGTTGTTAAAGTTTTGATTAAATGGAGTTTTAGTGAAGGAACGAAAGTTTAAGGGCTAAAGTGACAAGTTGGTTGAAGTTTGGGTTTGAATTGAACATGGACCGAAAATTTGGGGAAATTCTTGGTAATTTGGAGTTTTGGTGAAAAAGTGTCATTTTATGGAGTTAATTGGTAAATTGGTTAAG
>JBBYHH010233608.1:0-13177 GCA_038382905.1 Daphne laureola
AACGCGACTTGGGTGATAAACAAATAAAATTTTGAAACCACTTTCGAAAACTGGGAGACTTAGGAAGATTTTAAAAGTTTTTTGAAGTTCTGGGTAAAAGTGACAAGAGTTGAAGAGTTTGGAGAAAAGGAGAGAGAACAAGGAATATTCTCTTTTGATTATGTTTAGGACTGAATTGTTATTCTTGTAAAGCTTTAGGACTCGAACGTTGTAGATGTCAAACGTTTAGGACTCTATCATTAGTTTTATAAAGTTTTAGGACTCTATTGTGAACTCGAATACTTATAGGACTCTATTGTTAAAAACTAGAAACTTATAGAACTCTTTTTGATCTTATCCCTTGGTTAGAAGCAAATGAAACAATGCTGACTGCATTTTTGTACTCAACAAGCAACAAGAGAAGCTAACGGAGGTGATAAATGCTAAAGAAAAGGTTCCCGAGAAGATTCAAAAAGCTTATTCTAATCAATTGAATCCCTTGAGAAGTAAAACGGTCTCTTGGAAGAGGCAAGCCAACATATTTTTTTTTTAACAGCAACTATGTATTGTATTAATAATCAATAGTTTGCCCCTTGAGATGAGAGGCTAAAGCTATTGACAGTATCACACCTTAACAAGATATAGGTAATGTTACCAATCCTGTATTCAACCACCTCAGGCCAAACAAGCTAAAATGAAAATTAAGGATCAACATTTAAAGCCACCGAGATTGATTATGGGTGTCTCACCCAATTTGTCCACGAGACTTTCGTCTTTGGCGACCTACATAATATTCAGAGATGAGAGTACATTTGTATATTAGAAAATACTTCCAGCAAACTTCAGCGCACTCCTTCCATTACAAGTTTGTTTCTCGCCCGCCAGATCGCCCATGCCGCCGTTAGCAAGGAAACCTCCCACGCCGTCCGATACTTGGTCGACACTAACTGTATAGTCTCCTACGCATTCAGATCAGATATATCCCACAAAAACAGAACTGGAATACTCCACCATGCAGTGATAAGAGCCCAGACTTTAGCGATAACCGGGCACCACAAAATAGCATGCTCTACGCTTTCAAAAGAATCACAGTAGAGGGGGCATGAGGTGGTGGGAACGGGAATACCTCGCATGGCTAGAGGCAATCGACATGGAAAAAAATTTCTCCTCGCGCGCCAGACGAATTTATTAACCTTTCTCGAGAGGGACTTCACCCAAAGAGTAGGGATATCAGATTGTTCAGCCCACACTTCATCCAAATCTATAGCTAGCTTTTTTGAAGAAAATAAATCATCCGTTGATCGAGTCCATCTCCAAGAATCTGGCTTATTTTGCTACAGCTTAAGTCCCTGCAAGATAGAAATGAGATTGTCTAACTCTCCAACTTCTTTGCCGCGTGGAAAATGATGTCATTGCTAACTCCAGCTGTGATTCATCCCTTTCCACAATAATCTAGAATTTAAATAGCCGTCTTTATCCAACTCCAGGGCGAATAGCCTTTTGAATTTGGTGCTCAAGGCTAAATTTCCTAACCACATATCCTTCCAGAATTTAGTATCATCTCCGTTACCCGCCACTCTTGTAAAGGAGTTTGTAAATTGTACCCCTTCAGCATCAATATCCCCTCCTGTAGCAATAATATCTCGTCAAGGTCCTCCCGATGAAGGGATTTGCTTTGAATTAAGACCGCCCTCACGACCATATATTGCATAAATAATACGAGTCCACCAACAGTTCTTCTTCATTCGGAATCTTCACCACCACTTTCCGAGGAGGACGAGGTTTTTACTTTGCAAGCTGGATAGTTTAAGACCTCCATTTATATACTCACCACTCAGAGCATTGCCTTTTGCCCACACAATCTTTTTACTAGAGCCACTATATCCCCCAAAAAAAATTGTTTCTCAATTTTACCAACCTTTTACAAACTGAAGGCAGATCTCGGAAGAGAGAGAAGTAGTACAATGGAAGGCTGCTCAATACCGATTTAATTAGAGTGAGTCTGCCGCCAATTGACAATGAGTTGGCTTTCCAAGTGCTTAAGCGTTTTACAAATTTTTGCTCAACTTCCTTCCAAGTCGCTTTATGCTTCATCGTAGCACCCACTGGTAGCCCCAAATATAAGAAAGGGAGTGACTCGGCTCTACAATGGAGGTGATTAGCTATTCTTCTAACCCACCGGCGCTACAAATCCTGCTTTTCTGTAAATTTATCCTCAATCCCGACGCAGCCTCAAAGCATTTCAATAATTTCAGCAAATTGGATGTGTTTATGTTTGACCACTCGCCTATAAACAATGCGTCATCCGCAAATTGTAAATGAGATATTTCTATCCTGTCATTCCCCACCTTACCGCCTTTGAAGATGTCGTTTTTTTTTTAAGGTCTCTGTCATCATAGGATTGATTGCCTCAGCGGCTAAAATAAATAGGAAGGGAGACAATAAGTCTCCTTGCCATAATCCCCTCTCTATTGAGAACTCCAGTTTTGTTATGGAATAATGTGTAGGTATTGAGCAACAAACAAGATTGACATTGAACTCATTGTACTACTACCACCAACTTCATAGAAAATCAGATTATGTACGCCGATTACTAGTTGCTTGGTATTGAACCTGTTTCTGCTAATGTTTTGACTAAATAACAATCGCTTTGTCTACAATAAACCTACTGTTTGACGTGTACTTAGGTGACATTGTTGATTGTATTGCTTTTGTCTTGAAAGCCATGGCTGATTTAATAATTGATAGCTTTTTTTTTTTTTTCTTTGTTTAAAGCCCACGGGCAGTGTCAGAAGCCTTCCTCCCTAATCCCCCGAGATGTTGAAGACAGAACCAACTCAACCATCCTCAGTTGGTTTTTATAGATGATCTGTGCAAACTTGATAAGATAAACACTTGTGAAGAAGCTCCATATTTTGATACTTGAATGCAACCTAGAGCAAGTGAGCCAGGTGCAAATGAAACTTTTCTGATGGACAAATTGAGAAACGGGGGGAACCATTATCAATTTAGTGAATTTGAGAGACTAACCTGTTGAAGATCTTTTATTTTTTTTTTAAATAGAAAAAGGTTCAATTTGTCGGTAGATAAAATAGACAACGCAGATGATGCTCCAACCAAAGTCAGTAACTCAGTAAATTGGAGGTTTTTAAGATAATGAGAACGAATCCTTAAACTAATGTTAAACAAAGGCTTTTACACAACTACTGCAACGAACTAAAGTCTAGTCTGCATGTGATGCAGAGAACTCATAGAATGTACACGAATGTTCACAAGGATAGCGAGAAACACGTACTTCTCATCTTAGACAGGCAAGCAAATAACAGTCTTCTTATCAAGATACTGTTCACTAGGAAGGTGAGAAGCTTAGATAGGCAGAGTTATATTGCTCATACTATTTTCTTGTAATCAAGATAAGGTTCACTAGGAGTTAGGTGAGAAACACTACTTTTCTTAGCCTCCATCCCCATAAAATTTCAATTTGCAAATCTGACTGGTTTGGATGTGATCATGAAGTTCTCGCTTAGGAAAGGAGTTATTGCAGAATCTGCACTTCACACGTGGCAGCTCAGTTCTGCAATTCTCATTGGTAGATAAGTGTTGATTGAGGTATTGTGTGTTTGAAAAGTAGGATCCACAAGCTTTGCAGAATGCATGCCCCTGCCCATGCCCCTGCTTAATTAACAAAAATACAGTACTCATCATAAACAGGCAGATAAAAACCAAATGCAACTAATCGATACAGAACAAGGAGCCATATTTACAAGGATACACAGACTAAACTTGCTGACTCCATGGATGTCTGTAACCTATGATTGAACTTCATCAAATGCCACAATTAAAGATGAATGTGATACAAATTAGCAAGCCATAATTCTTTTTATGTAAAGCTCATTCAAGTTAGAGCATATGGTCATCAATCAGAGCTAGGAAGAAACTTCCCCCAGTCTTTAGTGTTACCAGAAGGAACCATTTTCACAAAAGTGAAATGGAAATCATGCAGTTTAGCTAGGATAAGATTTCACCTCCGTCTTTCTGTGGGGCAAATAGGCATATGAAGATTACATAACAAATTCATATAGAACTCATGCACAAGTTTTGAAAGAAGTTGCTTAATTACGCCAAGTATTCCTTATATTGCAAGGGACCTATCTTATTTTTGCTTACTTAATTATTCCTTTTTAGGTATATTTTCGATGAGAACTTTTCCTCTCAACTTTCAAACCCCATTACCTACCATTCCATCAGTCAATATTCAGTAAGCTTAAACTTTCTTGTTCCCGTATTAAGCACGCAGAACAACATATAAGACATCAAATAAGCATGAATACATATCATGACACATGGAGGTATCTAGATAACTTACCTTGTCATGATGTAGTGGGAGCACAGCTAAACCGACAAATTCTGATGCTGTGAGAGAAACGGATGTCCGTGTATATTGGTATTCGAAGGTGCGCCAACCCAGTGTTTTAGCAGTGAAGCAATTCCGGGTGGGTTTGGGAGGGTAGATTATTTTGAAAAATGGATCATCAGTACTACTCACAGGAATGATGGGTGTAGAATCAGCAGCAGATCTGGAAAAGGAGATTTTGAATGTAAATATCACCCCACGCACCTTCGGACCACTTGTAACAGCATCCATGAACACACAGCAAATGATACCACCTCCAAGGTAAGTAAAATGGGTTGACAGGTCAAACTTGACATTCACGTCTATTGTAGCCACATATTGGATAGCAGCAGTAGAACCATTGGAGAGCGAGAACAAGCGGAAGAAATGTAGTGTATCAAAAACCATGTAAACCGCAAGCATATGATCACCCAAATCCAAGTCAATAGAGTCCCAATTGGGAAGCTGACGGTCATCACATCTCATAGGCATGTTTAGGCCACCGCAGAAATAACGAACCCGGAGCTTCTCCCATTTTTGGGTAGGACCCTCCACGTCAAAGCCGTAGACCGGAGTTTGGAAGTTAGCGACCAAGATTTTGGTACCTGCAACTAAGTAAGAAAGGTAATCGCTAGAATCAGAACCTTCCATAATCACGGGAGGAGGATCCGGAAGAGAGGCCCATGATCCAATATTAGGGTCAAACACCTCGAAGCAATGGTAGGTGCCGCTCTCGCAGTAGACCGATTGAAAACGGAGATCCAGAGCGTAAAATTTACCCTTTATCTCCATAAGCTTGGGAACCGCTTTTGGTGATTGTAAGAATGGAATACTGAAATGATCTGAACACACCTGATCTTTAGCTTGTCTGATTCTCATGCGCACTTGTTTGGTGTCAAGGGCATAAAGCCTCCCGGAGAAAAGACTGTTCGGATATTGACGTCCCCCAGCAAAAACAATCTGAGATCTGAACACACCGACGCCCATTCGGTAAGGAACGCCGTTGTCGTCGCTTTCAAGAAAATCAATCTCTTGGAGAGCATGTTTTTTGTCTTTTTCATCAAACATGGGACTGAATTTGGTGGTTGCTGGATGAGGTTGAAACATGATGGTGAAGGGAGCTTCGGAAAATGAAAACAGCTCGGACATCTTGATCGCCTGAATACTGTAGCGGTATGAAAAGTTGTTGCCAAGACTGTAAGAGTCCATGCTACAAATACACAGCGATTTCTCCATCAAATCCTCCGGGAGCGATGATGATTTTTGCTCCATGGCTTCCTTTCCCAATCTTAGAACAGCAAAGAAAAGAAACTCCCGCCGCTGCGGCGTCTCAGTTAGGATTTATACTCATGGGCAAGCGTGAAAACATTGGGCTGCAAGTCAGGCCCAAACCTCACAATCCTGTAAAAAAGAAAAAGAAAATGGAACTGAAATCACTCAGAGAGTTTCATTTCTGTATGTTTCAGCTTTTGCTCATGAAACCTTCCAGCTAATTTCCAGTTTTGATCTGTTTCGCTATTTGTCTACACAAAGCTACTACTAGTAGTAGTATTTTCCATCGCAGGCTGAAGTCTGCCGTCGTCGGCTTACAACTTCCGCCATGGCCAAACTGCTTGCACACAAACGGTCCTTGGCGACTCTCTTCAATCGCTTCCTCGATTCGAAGACTCATCCATGCGCCCGTCGCTCGCTGCAAACCTTAGCATACGAAGAGGTTCAATCTTCCACCGCCACCAAATCCACAGCATTCATCCTCCACGGCCTCCTTGGTTCCGGTCGCAATTGGCGATCATTCGCTAAATCGCTTGCGGCCGCGTTATCGGATTCCTCTTCGTCAGGTACACGTCCCTCTGCTTTAATTGGTTTCTAGAAAAGAAAAATTACGATTCATTTGATCTCTGTTCTTCTCTGCAGAATGGAGAATGGTTCTGCTGGATTTGAGGAATCACGGGAAGTCAGCCGAGTATGAGGGGTTTGATCCTCCTCATGACATGGTGAACGCAGCCAGAGATGTGGCGGAATTGGTGAAATCTAATGGTTGGGATTGGCCAGAGGTTGTAATTGGCCACTCCATGGGAGGCAAGGTGGCGTTGCAATTTGGTCAGAGCTGTGCTCACGGAGATTATGGCCAGAATGTTTCTATCCCCAAACAGGTTTCTTTCCCCCCTTTGTTTTATTACTACTAGTTTCTTTCCATTTTACATTAGGAATTTCAATCTTCTAAGCCAGACACCAAATCATGCTTGCAGATTATTGCCTCGAGCAGTTGAGCTTGAAAATTCGACTGTTCACTTGCATTATTAGATGATGATTTTTAGCTATTAATAGAAGACTGGAGGAAATTAGGATGAAAAATAAACTTGAATGAACTCGATCAGAGTACTAGCGAGCTCAAAGTTGATCAGCTTTGCTAATCAAGCTGTAAATTTGGCTTGAGCTTGATTTGAAAATAAATTGGAAGCAACTTGTTCAAGACTATAAGGTTTCAGCACACAAAAAATTCCACTTGATCACATGTGAAAACCTTTTTTGTTTGATAGTCTTGGTTCATCTGTTCTCCAGGGAAGGGACTTCCTGTAGTTTCTAAGTTTGTTTTGTGCCGCAGAGCAGCTGTGGGTACTTGATTCTGTCCCTGGCGAAGTCTCTTCTGAAAACAGTGATGGTGAGGTAGAGAAGGTGTTGCAGACCTTGCAGAATTTACCATCATCCATCCCATCAAGAAGGTATGCTTCCCTTGTATCACATGCTTTACTGCAGCAGTTTGTTCCTTGCCGTTTTGCATGTGATGAATAAGATCAAGAGGTGTCTAAATGATGTTAAACTGACATACCCCCTAGCCATCAGTTATATAGGAGTACTTTTCAGTGGCATGAGATTGACACTGGAATCTAACCCCAAAAATCAAAATAGTTCGCTCTGGCCAAATTTACTTTTAGCTGCGTACTTTGTTTTATTGTCTCTTCATATTTATATCCTGGAAAACAGCGGATAAGATATTTTACTGTGTATTCTTTACCAAATGTCGAAGACTTTTATTTCAGATGGCTTGTGAATCACCTTCTTGAACTTGGGTTCTCGAGGGAATTGTCGGAGTGGTTAGGCAGCAACCTTAAAAAATCAGCAGAAGGAGAGACCTGGACTTTCAATTTTGAAGGTGCTATTCAGATGTTTAATTCCTACAGGTATTAGTGTTGTGTTGCTCTATTATCCTACATCTGTTTTTGTCAAATTTCTGTACATAGAGAAATAGAAACTGAACTAATTGGTTGAACCACTTTAAGGGAGACGTCCTACTGGACTTTGTTGGAGCACCCTCCAAAGGGGATGGAGATAGAGATTGTGCGTGCGGAGAATAGTGATCGATGGGATTCAGATGTGATCAAGCGGCTCAATGCGGTTGCTAGTCAGAAAAGAGATGAATATGTTGGGAAGGTATCAGTTCACATTCTTCCCAATTCCGGACACTGGGTTCATGTGGAAAATCCGAAAGGACTTATAGAGATTATGGTTCCCAAATTCGTGTCGCACTAAAGACTATGCATTGCTTGGAAACTGTGTTCATTGGCATGTCAATACACTGATAGGAGAGGATTTGGATAGAAGTTTGTTTGCTCAGCAACAGCATCAGTGCATCAGCTCCAATAATCATGTTTCTTTTCTCCCTTCGTTTTGATTTTGTAAGATGTTTTCAGACAAAATAGTTTACTTCAGCCCCAATAATCATGTTTTTTTTCCCTCATCTGGAATTAAATCCATTTCACTCCAAGGTTGTGCTCACGATCATGAGGCTCAGCCCTCATGCGACATTTCCTTGTAACGTGGCCTACGTGGGACTGTTGATGGTTGTATATCCCATTGTAGGTTTCTAAAAGTTGGGAGGGTAACTATAGGTTAATGTAAGCTTCAGGATTTTGGAAGTTTCACTTTCATCGCTAACAAAATAAAACTGTGTCCTCATCAAAAAATAAAAAAAAATAAAAAAAATAAAACTGTGTTATGGAGATGATTGTCAGCGTAAGATAACAAATGTGAAAAACTTTATCAGGACGTATCAAAACAGTTGTAGAAGAATATGCAGTGGTAGAAGAATATGATAGAATATGATTTCCAAAGTTATCATAAGGAAGTTGCGGTTTTAAATCCTAAGTCAGTAGGGATGTAAACGAATCAAGCCGAGTCCACGAGCCCACGACTCGTGTTCGTTCGAGCCAAGCTCTAAAAAAACGGCTCGAGGTCGGTTCGATAATTCGTGAACTCGAAAAATTTAAGTATTTAATTAATTAAAATAGAAAAAAAATAAGGATTAAGTTGTAAATTATCTCAAAGTCATCGTTCGTGGCTCATGAAGCTCGGTTCGTTTAATGTGATTCGACTGTTCGAGCTCGAAATGACTCGGTTCGTTTTATACTCCTAACTCGAATGGGCTAACGAGCTAGCTCGAGCCGAACCTTAACGTTCGAGTTCGCCTCGCTTTACTACTCGAATCAAAATTTCAGCTCGAACTCGGGTTCGTGACTCGTGAAACTCGACTCGTTTAATATGATTCGAGCTCGAGCTCGAACTGGCTCGCGAACGGCTCGGTTCGTTTTACACCCTTGTCAGTGTACCAAATTGATGAACAGAAAAAGTCAGGTGTCAATCGAAGCAATATTAGAAACTTAAGGTACCAGCATCGTCTATAAATGAAGAAAAACCCTAAAAAGCGACTATAAAATCTCTACTAGCAGTTGAAGCAGCCGTTCAGTTCGTTCAGTTCGCCATTCTCAGTTCTCCCACAGACGACGAGAAAATGCAGATTTTCGTGAAAACACTAACTGGGAAGACCATAACTCTCGAGGTCGAGAGCAGCGATACGATCGACAATGTCAAGGCTAAGATCCAGGACAAGGAAGGTAATTTCGATTCATCTTGGTGAAGATTGAAAAGAAAACGTAAAATCGGAATGACTGCTGATTTTGTGTTCTGGAATTGAAACGTGAACAGGAATTCCTCCGGACCAGCAGCGCCTGATCTTTGCAGGGAAGCAGCTCGAAGATGGTCGCACTTTGGCCGATTACAATATTCAGAAAGGTCCGTCTCTTCTCTGTAATTTGTTGTTAAATTTTGTTGGTTTGCTTGTAACGCTTTCTCATCTTATTTTTTGTGTCGTTTCTTTTAGAGTCGACGCTTCATCTTGTGCTCAGGCTCAGGGGAGGAATTATTGAACCTTCATTGATGGCTTTGGCTCGCAAATACAACCAGGACAAGATGATTTGTCGCAAGTAAGCTTAGTCTTTACTTACTCTGCTCTTGCTCCCGCTTATTTTTTTGTGGATCATTTTATTATCTATGTGAGATATGTTCAACATCGTGCGGATCATGATATGGGGATCCAACTTAACCTCTACTTATCTTTAAATGGGTTAGAGGACATACGAGGTCCCTAGAATGAAAGTTTTCCATTTGTCAACTTTGTCAGCTGATATGCTTTTAGCAGTTGATTTTCATGAATGGAACATCAATTCGTACCCAGTTTTGAACATGCCTGATTTTTCAGTGATATTGGAGATTCTTGCTCTGGAATTCTTTTGTTATGATATTTTAAATTTCTGAAGGGGCTATGAGTTGAACCCTCATCTGCAGTGTAAAATGCAAATTAGGGCATCCTAGCCTCAACAGTAATGTCCCATTCTTCATCTTTGTCAACTGATTTATCTTTCGTTGCAGTTGATTTTCTTGGCTGGGACATTATTAAATCGGTAATCAGTATTTTGTGCTTTTTTCAGCAGTGTCATTTGGATCCTTGTTTTCCAATTTCCAGTTGTGTTTCAAGTTCGCATCTCTTTTTTTGCTTTTAAGCTTTTTATTAGCTCTTAGAATGAGCATAAAACTTGGGTTGGTGTCTCTGTTTTAGTGTTGCCTTCCCTGTTTTCCTAGTTGTTCATGTACTTGTTTTTCCGAAGGTGGCCTTTTTTCTTTCTGATCATTGTGTAGTTATTTTTTCAGAATCATTTTAACTTGAATGCATCTCTAAGAAATGAATGCTAAGTTGTTAATAACGTTTGACTATGTTTAGCTGTTCATTCAATGGTGCCAGCTTAAAACTTACTCCTACAGTCTAAATGAACTGAACTTATTTTGGCATCATGCGATGAATTGGTTGTGTCCTAAATGTTTCTGTTTCAAGGTGCTATGCTCGTCTTCACCCAAGGGCTGTGAATTGCCGCAAGAAGAAGTGTGGCCATAGCAACCAGGTAAGGTGTTGTGCGCTTACATGAATCTCTATAACTATCTATTGATTCGAGAATTTATGTTTTTTTTCCCGTATTGCAGTTGCGGCCTAAGAAGAAGATCAAGTGAGGTGTTACCGATTTCATTATGCTTGTTATCTACTTCAGACATCTATTCTGTTATTTTCTTTGACTTGGGAATGTAACTGATCGTTCTGATTCTCATGCAATTTTCATGTGAGTTGGTATTGTGCATAGAACTGAACTATTGCCTATAAGCGTTCGTGCATTTTAGATTAGAGTTTTATCCAATATATATTAGTACATTCCATTTCATCAATGTCTCTAGATCAGTATATATATATATAGGACAGCATTGCTAGTTTACGTGTCAATTGCTAGATTGTGAAAAATCACAATTGTTTGGTTTGCAATATAGCAGTTGAGTCGAGCAGATTATGTCAGCCATGAAAGCGATTTTTAATTGAGCAAATTGTTTGGTTTCAATTTAGCTAGAAATGCGTTTCTAGTATGAAATTCGTTTAAGTTTGGAGTGGCAGTTTGTCAAACAGTTTTAATTGAATTATGAGTAATTTACTTTATCTAATTCATCAGTTAATTAGATAATAATTTACTTCATCGAAATAGAATCTAAGGTGATTTTTGAAGAAGTGAATTATAAAAATTTATTGTGAATTACAAGTAAAATTTATCACTGCCGGAAGTTTAGAAACAGGAAGATAAAAAAAAACGGCGAGCATAAATTGGGGTTTAGGGTTGCCGAATCCTGTCTTAGGGCATAGAGATGGGTATTGGAATGGGTCGATTCGTCCGTATTATGGTGAATTGCTCCATGATCTGTTCCACTCTATTGATGGATCGAATGTAAATAATTTTAGGTTAAAATGTAAATTTTTGAAAAGTTTGAGGACAATTTTGTAATTTTTAAAAAAATCGGAAGATTATTTTGTAATTTTTTTGAAAATTGGAGAATCATGTTGTAAATAATATTTTTAAAAATTTGGTCGCGATTCGGCGGCTTTAGTTCAATCGAGTCTTCTTCTGTTCATTTTGTTAAACCGGTTGTTTCTATAATTTTTCACCATCAAATTTTACAATTTTTTATGGATGCTCAAATTTAATCCTCTATTTTAGTATTTTATCTGATGAATTAAAAAATTAATTCACTTCTAAATTCCACACAAATTAGGTAAATTATATTCCACTCATATTTTAAGTTTGAAACCCCCTTATCATAGTATAAATTATGAGGGAAAAATAAATTATGGGCCTCTGATTTTGCCCATTTAAACTGATCATGTATTTTGGTTATAAACTAGCGGAGTTGGCACGATTCGATGACGTGGTTTCTAATGTAATTACGAATATCTGTTTAAAGTTAGAGCATCAAATTGTGAAAACGATGCAAATGTGAATTTAATTAAATACTCTCTCCGTTTCAGAATTATTTAAACATTTTTTTACTGTTTTCACAGTATTTAATCTATAATTTATTTTTATGAAGTCATAGACATCTGAAGTTAAATGATTCATATGTTTCTCATAATTTGCAATCTAATCTTTATATATATATATATATATATTATTTATTTATTTTTACTGTTTTTCTTAATTAAATTTTGAGTCAAACACTGTAACTTAAAACAGCAAAAGAAACGTTTCAATAATTCTGGAATGGATAGAATAGTTAGTTGGGTTTGGGGAGAATTAAACGTCAAAACATTAAAATGAAGGGTAATTATCATTTACTTCTCTTAGATCTGTTAGATTTAGTATAATCTTCATTTCCATTCCCCTATTTCTCAAATCCTCTTTTTTATCCCTAAATTTTGATAAAATATACAAAAATCCTCATATCATCTGATTTCTCTCAAATCTCCCCTTAGTACAATGTGAAATGACTAAACTACCCCTAAACTAAAAGAAACCTTAAACATCTTCACCCCAAATTTGTTATTCCACCATCTTCACACCTCAAACAACTCCTTCACACAAAACCAGTAACCCGGAAACTTAAAAAGCAATTCCTTTCCAGCTTTTCTGGTTTAACCCCGTTGGACTGCCTCTTCGTCGCTTCTCTTCCTGCTCTGCCACGCATCGCTCCTCCCTTCTAGAAAACGAAAACGTCAGTCTCTGGCCTCCGGAGCTCCACCCCAAATCCCTTCCTTGCAACCTCACACTCATCCCCTCGAACCAAGTCCACCCTCATCGTTTTTTATCGAATCCCCTTTATCTTGTCAAGGAGTTACACAATTCCAAGGTTGTCGTCGAGAAAAGCCACAAATTCAAAGTGGAAGTCTGAATTTGATGATAAGGATGATCATCGGGAAGAGGTACAAGTACTTGGCAATAAAATGAATTCTTTCACTTTCGAATCCCAAACAATTTGAGAGGTGAGTATACAAAGATTTAAGGCTATTTCTTCAATTTGCTCCCCATTTCTGAATTTGTAGCCTTTGCAATAGCTTCAATGTTACCTACCAAAATAAAAGGACCGCTCGAGAAGATCGGCTAATTCTCCAAAAGGAATCAATTTAAATCTTCTAATCGTTTCTGCTAGACCAACATATTTCCC
>JBBYHH010233719.1:0-13174 GCA_038382905.1 Daphne laureola
TATAGCAATTGCATGAGTCATGGAAAAATCACCAAAGCATACAACTTAAGGCATACCAACCATTTTCCACATGATTTGCATGAGTGAATCCCCTCTAAACTCAAAATCAAAGCATGTCCTCATGCGGGGAAGCAATTATAAAGGAAAGAATGGAAGGTCATACCTTGGGAACCACGTGGGCCCCTTATGCCTATAAGGTTGGAACAAGTCTTGTTCTTGCTTCGAAGCTCTCATTTGTGAGGGGTTGCAGTCTCTTGATGAAAAGTAACCCCTAATAAATTCTCAAGCAAAGTAATAAGGGGCGAGTCTTTGACAAATTATGCAAATATGCACAAGACTCTAAATGACGGTTATGTAACTTGCACTTAGCATCGAAGCATAAATGTAGACATGTGCAGGCTACAAAACAAGGTATGGTTGTGCACCTTGAGCATGTTTCCAAACCATTAAGAAAGACATGAGTGTGATGAGCAACCGAACCAATGATGTGCATCATGTGTCAAGTAAATATTGATAACATGGCATGGAATGTATGTCAATCATGCACAATCACCCCTATCACCTAAAATGATATGCATACAGAGCACGAAGGTGTTAAGAGATGTACTCCAATGCATCATATTAAGACATCATGAAAATGATCATCAACAAGGTTAGTTCATATAAGATGTGCTTTCTTGGGTAACAAGTCAAACTAGTCAAGATATATCATTCATGCTTATACATGCTCAAGATGTATCACATTTCATTATACAATCAATGAATAAAATTCATTAAGGTCAAAGGCATACAAACAACTCATGGTATCTCAAGTCAAGTGATGAAAGATCAACAAGTAAGAATGTGGCCTGGCTACTCAAAAAATATGACTTAGAGACTAGAATGAGCCTTGACCTTGTTCATAAATGCTGAATGATGTGATAATTAAGTGTTCTAACAAATATTCTGAAGAAATAAGAGTTGGTGGGATTTTTGAAAAAATTTAGAACCGAAAAAAATTAAAGTTACCCCATTTTCAAGAATGTATGGCGCACCCCTCCTTCATCCTTGGGTGCGCCAACTCCAGGGTCACGATGCCTTAAATGGTTAAAATTGTAAGTTTGCTCCAAGGGGTCATGCTGCGTTCCCTCATTGTTGGCAGGTTTCTCGACGTGCCCTCTAGGGGTCATGCATGGTAGACAACACGAGGGATGGGAGGGTGCATAGAGGTCGCGCGAGACCTTCGCATTAGGGTCGCGCTCTAGGGTCTCACAAAACTCTCAGCGATAGGAGGCACACGCTAGGGTCGCACCGGGGGCTGCGCCTTTATGCTCAAAAACTTCAGTTTTGTTTGTCCTTCCTTCAACCTTTTTCCAAATGTTCTCCAACGTTTTCCAATCAAATTTTAGAACTTTGGTTCTCACCTTATTCCTAGATCATAAAACACTTCCCAAATTCTTTAGACACATGTTAGTAGGCAAATATCCATTAAAAATATTACAAATTTATTGAATTGAAATTGTACTAAACATTAGGGTACCTCCTAAAAGCACCACATTCCTCACCTTTGGCTAGCCATTGATGAATAATTCAAGTGATGTTCCCAGATGGAAACACCATGTCATGTCTGATCTTGCTCTCCCGGGGTGGACTAGGTGGTTTCTTCACTTTGCATACATACACCATCTTAACACCCTCAAGCTTCACTTTTAAATTCTTCATTGTTGCACCTCTAGCTGACTTAACTTTTTTATTTCCCTTAGAAGAGGTAGCTTTAGTATTTTCCTTACTTCGTTCACAACTTTGGTTCTTTTACCAATTTGAGGCTCTTTGGTAAAACATCTTTGTTCCACCAATGGAATAAGAGGCTGGACAGTCCTGACCTCCTTAATAACTTCACCTTTAGAGGCCTTAAATGACTCCTTCATAGCTGTAACTTCATCCAAGCATGCCTTGGCTTCTTCCTCATTCCATTTCTTGTAGAATTCCTCCCTTTTCTTATGTTTTCTCAGCCGTAGTTAATAGTCATTGATGCCAAAACAGTCAACTAGCTGTTAACTTGGTGCTCTCACTTCTTCATCGAGATTAAACTTGACCTCTTCTCTTGCAACTCTTAGGTGAGAAAACCTTGCTCAGTGTCAATTAAAGCCTTTCCCATTGCAAGAAAAAGGTCTTCCAAAGATGAGAGCCATCCTAGCATCTTCCTCCATACCCAACACAATAAAATCCACCGGAATGTAAAACTTGTCCACCTTGACAGTGACATCCTCTAGAATCCCTCTTGGATAAGTGAGTTATATATCCGCTAATTGTAAGAAAATAGAGGATTGATTGACTTCTCCTAAGCTAAGCTTTTGAAAAATGGACCAAGGCATGGGGTTGATACTAGCACCAAGGTCGCATAAGGCCTTGTAACAATGATATGGTCCGATTTCGCAAGGTATTGTGAAACTTCTGGGGACTTGGGAGGTAGCTTCCTCTTAATGATGGAACTGACTTCTTCTCTTACTTGGATTGTTTCATTCTCAATGGATCTTCTCTTCTTGGTGATTAGGTCCTTCAAAAGCTTAGCATAGGTAGGCATCTCCATTATAGCATCAATGAAGGGAATATTGATCTCAACCTTCTTGAACATGTCTAGAAACTTCAAAAAATCCTCATCATGCTTAATCCTAAGTCTCTGAGGAAAAGAAATCTCTCTGATTAACCGTGCCTTTACCTCTTGATCAATCCTTTGCCTTTTCAGGTCCAAATCTTTCTTGGACCCCTAGTTTTCACTATTCACAATAGTTATTCCTTCCCTTTTCTCTTCTACTTTCTTCTCCTCTACCTTCTTCTCATCTTCCACTAATGGTCTCCCACTTCTAAGTGTCACCGCATGAAAATACTTCTAATGTTCTTGAACACTAGGTTCGGTATCAGATGGAAACTTTCCCTTACTTAGAGTTTTCAAATATGTGGCCAATTGTGCCATTTGAGTTTCTAAGTTATGGATGAAGACTCTTGTGTTGCCCAACTCTCCATCTAATCTCTTGTGCACTTCTTCGATCAACCTTTCAGTTGTAGATTCCACATTTTTCATAGATCCCATCATCTTTTCAAACATTTGATTGACCCTTTCCATAGGATCTGCACCGGATGATGAGGCTTGATGCTGTCCACTAGCTTGGTTGGGAGGATTTTGATAGATTTGATCTTGGTAGGGGTGGGTCTTGTTGTAGTAGCCTCTCACTTCCTGAAATTGTCCTCTATTTTGTGGATATTGGACAAATTGACACTCCTCAACCATACCATCTTGAATTTCAGCCGACATTACTTTAGATGGAGCAACTTGTTGCGCTTGAGGCTTATCCTTGACACCATGGAAGTGATGACACTCATTTGATCTTGAATTCTTATGTCCTTGTCGACCTCATAGAGTCCTCTTTTGAGTTGAGAACCAAAACTCCTAACTAGTTGCATCCTCTCATAAATTGACCGATGTTGGTCATTTTCTTTCATAAGCTCAAGAAGGTCCAAAGCGGCTTCCGATTTCATGTGAAGAAACCAACCTCCAGTGCTAGGATCCAAATGCCATTTCTCTGATAGTCCTTTGTAGAATAATCATACTTGTTACTCTCTTGAAACTTTAGCTTGTGGGCATCTCTTAACCAAATCTTTCAATCTAGCCAATGATTATGATAGTGTATCTTTCGGATCTTCTTTGAATCTCAAAGTATGATTTTTCAAGTCAAATGCTTTTTGTGGAGGAAAGTATTTCTTGATGAAGGGGTGTCTCAAATCAGCCCAAGTCCCGATCTTCTCCGGATCTAAGCCCTTATACCACTTCTTGGCATTTCCTTCAAGTGAGAATGGAGATAGCCACATTCATTTCCCCTCTTCTAAGGCTCCTCTTAACTCAATTGTGTTACAAATGATTGTAAACTGATCTAAGTGCTCATTGGGGTCTTCATTGAGCAATCCACTGAATCTATGGTGCTCAACATATGTAAGAAGATGATCCGGAATAGTAAAATCATGTTGCACCAGAGTAGGCTTGATAATCCTTTCATCATCGTCTTCATAGACCGGAGCAAACAAGTTGGCCAATCTCCTCCTTTCACCATTAACCCCATTGTAGGCAGCGTTAACATTTTCACCTCTTTTCTACCCAAGACCATCAACACCATCCCTTTGTATTAGAATCTTGGATTTTGAGGATTTGCACCATTTCCTACATTTTATTGGTTTCCTTGGGGTGGATTCTCATTTAAAATTTCTCTAAGTCCCTCGAGGTCACCTCTATTTCCATTTCTAGCATTACCATTTGGATCATTGTTGTTGTTCCCATTAAAACCAAGACCATTGCCATCCGGATCTACCATTCTTGCTCGATTTCTCAACCTTCGCAAAGTTCTTTCAATTTCTGGATTGTATGGTATGATTGCTCAATGTTCTCTTCTTCTCATGCAAAAAATGGGTTCCTACAGCAACAAAGACCAATAAATACTAGAAAAACAGTAAGTAAACTACAAAAAATACACAAAAGCAAAATAGCACAAAAATTACAAAAAACACCAAATTAACTCTCCCCAGAAATGGTGCAAATAATGTGTCGCGTGTGCACTAGGGTGTGTAATATCTTGATCAAAAACAATAGAAAATGCACAATACATTTTAAATTTATAACACCTCTAACTCGCGCACTTGTCTTATCGTAGTAAGTGGCTCAATTAGATGGATCGACCTAAGGGAGAGGGATTAGATACAATTTGGTGATAAATGATATTTTACCTAAATATGATGATGGTAAATGAAGTGGAATGATGGTAATGATATGTGAACAATAACCGAAGTGATTTTATGTTGGAAAATAGTAGCTTGAGACGCAAGTCACGAGAAGGAAAAAATAGTAAAAGTACTAAAATGAGTTTCAATCAATTAACAAGCTCTTGTAGGGGTTGCTACCTACTGCGGATGTTCACTATCATCATCATATCATGGAAAGAGATGGATTATAAAGGTTAGATTACTTTCCTCTCGAACAAGTAAACAACCTCTACCAAACTAAGGCTTTAGGAACTCTCATCCTCTAAAGATACTTAGCCTAGGGTAAATTTCAGCAACATAATCAATGCATTAATCAATATCTATGAATCTCGGAATCTAATTTAATTAATCAATCGATAACTTCCCTCTCGGGTTCATCATCAAACACCTAGATGGCATACTAACATGGTGATCAATCATCAAGAATGCATACATGGGTAAAAGGTGCAAGGAATCAATATCTAAGCAACAAAAGACATGATAGATGATAGCTAACCTCTTAGATAATGAAACCCTAGAAGATCATAAACAACTACCCACAACTACACATGCTAACTACAGAAATTACCATGCTCATAGGAGTAATTATGATAACTAAAGAAGACAAGGAGAAAAAATAGCCTTTAATTAAGGAATCTTGGAAGAATCTCCAAGAATTCCATTAAAGGGGAACTCCAACGCTTAATCAATGGAGCAGATGAGAAAGGCTATTGCAATCCTGAAATTTTGATTCCCCTCTCCTAAAACTTACACTAAAATGCCTATTTATAGTGACATCACATCCTAAAATACCCTTAGACATGTTGGGCACCCAAAAAACATCATTAAGGGTATGTTTGGCCAAAGTAAACTCTGAGGATACTTATCTAGACTCTGCTTCATCGTCGACTGTCACGCATGGTGGGGGCTCGCCACCCAAGTTGTGTTACGCGACCCTCCTCCTTTGAATAGCACGGAAGTTACCATGAAGGGTAGGGTTTGCACTTACCAGAACAACTCAGCGTGACCCCCAACCTTAGGGGCACGCCGACCAGTGCTCTTTAACCTATTTTTACCCCTAAACATTTGCACTAGTGGATCCCACGACTTGGTTGGTAGCGCTCAACTTATTATTTACACGCAACCAATCATCACTATGCTCCACGTATACATCAACAAAACCATGTAGTTGTACATAGGAGATTGACATCTCCATTAGATGACTATGCTCCTTCAACTCTGTAATAGTTGATGCAAAAGACCCAAACCCATTCTTGTAGTATACAGTTTTCACATCACTCCCATCCCCAATTCTCTCATAACAACATCAATGGAGAACATGGTCAACTTAGTTGTGTTTATCTTTGTCTTATGTCACTGGAAGTCAGTGTAGTGGATAAAGGGCTCTTGTTTTAAAACACCACTGTAATGCATGTTATAATACATGAATCCCTTACTCATCTGCACCATATCATTTGAAAATTCATGTTCATACCAAGTGGACTAATCGAAAAACTTCCACTAACTCAAAACCATAGAAGTTGAAAAATTAAAAAAGAACTTAAACATACTAACCTTTGAAGCCAAAAAATCACACCATGCAGAGGAGAATCTTCAATCGGTGGAACAAGAATCTTCGATAACAAGAATTTTTAGCAATGTGGGTAGCAAACCGTTAGCTGTTTTGATAAAGAAGTTAGAGTCGAGCTTAGAGTTAACAAGCACAAAGATGAGAGTAGAACTATATTCCTAAATATAGCTAGGGGTGAATTGGCTATAATCCATAAGAGCAACTTGCTAGTTTTAAAAACAAAATTGTTTCAAAACTTCTATCAATGAGTTGATAAGCTCTATTTTGGAAACCACTTGTAAAGAAAAGGTATTAATGTGTTTATGAAAAACACAAGAAGTAAAGCAAGTAGAGAAGGACACAATGATTTATAGAGGTTCGGTCCACTTGACCTATGTCATATCTTCAAGATCCACTTGAGAGTTAATCCACTATTACTGTTGTGTGACACACAAGGCTTTTACAGAGTTTCCTGACACACATGACTTAAGACTTGCCTGATTTACAGGACTTTCAGCAATTCCTGATACACATGGTTTTACAAATGCCTGACAAACATGACTTCATCAATGCCTAACACACAAGACTTGTGCCAAAACCTTTTGCCTGACTAATATGACTTATAAAGCAGATGATTTGTTATCAACGCATTGATAGTAGACTATCAACCTTCCTCTTTTATGGAAAGTCCTGACACTTAACGTTGAAGAACTAGTCTTGCAACACCAAATGCTGAAGTTGATCTATGAAAGCTTAGTAGAAAAGACCTTCACAAAATATGAGTTTGAAAACAAAAGGCATTTCTAAAAAACAACACTCTTAGGATGTGCAAAGCTGTGTGGATGTATCTATGGTATGTGAGCTTTGGTTCAGTATATCTGGAGTGTTTCGATTAGAGGATGATGAAGATGATGAGTATAAGCTTTATACAATATTCATAGATTGATTGATTATCTTTCTCACTCCTTCTTCATTTATTCTTCACCTTTGTAGGCTTCAATGTTCCTCACATATGTAGAGCTGCATCCTGATGAATATGCTAGCCGTTAGAGATGAATTGTAGTGATCTATCATTCCAGACATGTCCCAACTAAAGAAACAATTAAAGATATACTGGGAGAAAACTGAGAATTTTTTTGAACTTTGGTGGTGACTTGAAGAAGAGGAAGATTGAGTTGATGACTTTTTTGTAGAAGAATTAAAAATAAAAAGTTAGTCATGGTGACTAAATTAGAATTTTAGTGAAATCTTGTGAGTCTTCTTGGAAAAGAAGAAAGAAGGACCATTTTGAGTAAGTTAAGAAGTTGGAGTTGTTTAGAGAAAATAAAACAGTTATTAAGGACAAAGAGTGATTGAAACGAGATTTTGTTAGAAAATTTGGGTCTCTTTGTTACTTATTACAAAATTGAGTGTTAACTGATTTAATTCTTGCTAAAAGAAGAGTCAGACTTGGTCTTTCTTCTTCCTCATCGACGAACAGAAGAACAAAGGAATATATTCTTCTTCCTTTCATCATCTCTCACCACTTTCTTTGATTAACGCAAGGATTTTATGCCATTGTCAACTTTCAGCCTATTCAACAACAAAGAGGTAGTCTTTGCATCATTTTACTCCAAGGATTGAAGGAAAATCTCCAAAAACCCAAAATACTATTCACGCCCAAGGTGAGAAGAAGAGGCAAAGTGAAGGATTTGATGAACTCTCCTTCATTTGTAAGTGTCATTTACATTTCCTATCAATTTATGTTGATTTTACACATCTTCTATGAAAACTTGGTGAGGGCCGATCTGTATGTTGAGTTGCTAGTGGATTTATGTGATGGAATCTTTAATGTGGATATAGTTAAATATAGTTTGATTGTTTAAATGATGATTTGTAAAGAAATACATGTTAATTTGAATGACATTCTTGAAATATGTCACAATGATCGAATATTCCTAATGATGGTCTTGATTGATTATTATGAAGAAGTTCAAGAGTTTGAGATAGAAGGATATTGTTTGATGTTAAAGTAAGGCATTCTGAAAGATATGATGATTTATGGAAAATAGCAATGGGATAATGATCTTGGAAAGTCTCAGCCTTGGTATGTTTTTGGAGAAGACTAGTATCTTAGCTTTTACTACTAAAATTTATGTGTTATGTTGATAAAATGATAAGGTTTTCACCATAAATGGTTATGAAATAGGTGGAAAGAAAGGTAAAGACAATGTTGATGATTCTCAGCCGTATGGAGTTTTCTTGAGACACAAGTTCATTTCCCTTTAATAATGCATAATTTCTTCTACTTTTGTATGACTGGGATAATAGATGATTGGAAATGCTATAAGTGTAATGGTTTGAAAGAGTGAATACCTCTAGCTTCGGCCTTATGATAAGATCCTAGAATATAGAGCTCTTGGTGTCATCTCTGAAGCCTAGATATGGCCAAGAGAGGGTTGAATTGGATTTAAATAATTTAAAAACTCTTTTAGCTTTGAAACAAAAACCCCTTGAAACTCTCAGATCAATACGTTGATAACTCAGAGTTGAAAACACTTTCAACCTTAGTATCAACGCGTTGATAAACTGCACTGATAAGAGATGTAAGTAGAATGAAGCACAAAAAGATTTATAGAGGTTTTGTCCAACTTGAACTATGTCATCTACTCAAGAGACATTTGAGATTTACTCCACTACAACTGAGGCCTGACACACGTACCTTATATAGAGTTTCCTTACACACAAGACTCCACTTACCTGACACACATTACTTTCACTTGACTGACTAACATGACTTTCACCAATGCCTGACTAACAGGACTTTACAAATACCTGACTAATAGGACTTTATCGATAGCTGCTCGACACACAAGACTTTACACCAAACTGAGATTTCCTAACACACAAGACTTTCACCAAGGCTGCCTGACACATCAGACTTTACACCTAATGCCTGACTAACATGACTTTACAAAATGCATGACATAGAAGACTTGTACAATGGATGCCCAACACATAGCACTTTATGCTTCCCTAGATTTTAATTATTCATGATAAACATGAGAATCCAACTCAATATGCTTTACTGACTTGAAATCACCATGTGCTTTGATGAACAACTTCTTATGTTTTGCCATTAACGTATTGATAGACAACCTTTGTTCATGTATTATACCTGTAACATAAAAATTGACCTTTCTCTGTCTTATAGTTAGTATCATAGTATCTTAAATCATAAAGCAACTACTACTAAGCAAGAAAGAAGGTAAGTTGTTACTTGTGAAAAAAACAACTATTGACTCAGATCTTGTTTAAGTCTCCTTCTCCCTTCACTACCACCTTCATCTTGAAGAGCAGTTAGCTCTTCTTAGGTACCCAACTCTTAGGTCCTCCCTTGTCAGGGATCTTCTTAATCACCTGTAAGACTCCTTTGATAACTGTCTTGTTCCTAAACATATAGTTTCTTGATGAATGACCTTTTCTATGACACACTTGGCAAGTGACATGCGACTTTTGAAAACCTGTCTTTTAAAAACACTTGTTTTTTCTCTGGTTGGTAAACAATACTTGCTTTGTTAAAAACAACGCTTTGATTTCCTAATAAGAGATCAATTTTTTTCTCACTATGAGCAAGCTTTTTCAAATTGGTTGAAAGCTTCTCATTCTTAGCCTCTAGACTTGCCACTTCTTTTAGTAGATCATTCTTTCCATATTTTAATCTAATTACCAGAGAATCATACTCTTGATAGATTTGAGTAAGTTCAATTACCTCATCTTCATGGTCATCAACGCGTTGATAGTATCTATATGTTCTTGATAAACTTGAGGTTGAGCAAATGGATTCCTGATCATCTTCTTTGGCTATGAAGCAGATGTTTGCTTCATTTTATCTATCTGATGATTATTCATTTGATGAACCATCACTGCCACTCCAAGGACCCATCACCTTGTGTCTTGTTTTCTTCTTGAAGGGTCTGTTTTCCTTCATTTTTTTCTTCTCTTCATGATGAGGACAGTCAGAAGCTATATGTCCTCTTTCATTGCATTTGTAGAAGATTGGAACCTTTGAAGAGGTCCTTCCATGTTTCTTTATTCTATCACCATCTCTGCTCTTTGTCTTGAAGTACTTTATGAATTTCCTTGCAATGAGAGCAGCCTCATCTTCAATATCCTCTCTATCGGATTGAGGATGTTCTTGAACTTTAAGGGCTATATTCTTACCCTTGTTGAAGATTATCTCTTCTTTCTTTTCTTTCATCTCATAAGTGAGGATTTTTCCAAATAAATCATCTACTGTGAGTTTTCCTAGTCTTCCACCTTCATTGATTGCTTCCACAATAGTCTTCCAGCTAGGAGGCATACTCCAAAGGATTTTTCTGACTACCTCTTAATTTGTGTAAGACTTTCCCACCTACTTAAGAGGTGTAAGAATTTCATTGAACCTCTTGAACATGTGCTCAATGTTCTCGTTGGGATCTATTATGAATAACTCATATGCTCTCACCAACATATGCTTCTTGGTATCCTTCAATTAGGTTATTCCTTCATATGTGATCAACAACTTGTTCCACATATCATGAGCATTGTCACAAAAGGATATGAGTTGTACTGATCAGGAGTCATGAAAAAATATAGAATGTTGATGGCTTTCGTATTGAGTGTGCCGATTTGATCATCCTCTTTAGCATATTCAGTGAACTCCTTAGGAATATCAACTTCTTCAACATTATTCTTTGTAGGAATTTGATTTATTTTGATGATACATCTCCAGATGGAAAAGTCAATGGATTGGATGTGAATCCTAATCCTGTTTTTTCACCAGTTGAAATTTGTAGCATCAAAGAGTGGAGGCTTGGTTGTACTCTATCCTTCATACATAGATGTGCATGTCATCTGATCTTGACTTTAAAGCGCAAGGTTCTTGAAAAGAAACTTGCTCTGATACCATTTAAAGTCCAAGATATGACCAAGAGGGGGTGAATTGGCTTTAAATAAATTGAAAACTCTTTTAGATTTGAAACCAAAATCCTTGAAACCCTCAGATCAACACGTTGATAACTCAGAGTTGAAAACACTTGTAGTGGAAAGGTATCAATGCGTTGATAAACTGCACTAATAAGAGATGTAAGCAGAATGAAGGACACACTGATTTGTAGAGGTTCGGTCCAACTTGACCCACGTCCTCTACTAAAGAGACACTTAAGATTTGTTCCACTATAACTGAGGCCTGACACACATGGCTTATACAGAGTTTCGTGAAACACAGGTGATCAGTGTACAAACAAACATACTTTTTTGTGATGTTTAAGGTAGTAAATGTATCATTTGCGCTTAATTTCCATTACTTTTATGCACTTTACTTGCAATTCTCACATTTTGTTACTGTAATGTGTTAAGGTGTAAACAAGAGTCAATTGAGTAGAAAAATAAGGTTAGGGGTGAAGTTTTATGAGTTACGGAGCATTCAAGGTCATCCCAGGGCAAATTGGCGAGTTGGTGACTAAGAGAAGAAGTTATTAACGCCAAATTTCATAAATTAAGAAGTAGTGTGCAAAATTGCAAAGAGCCCGGCTTTACTACCAAGCGTTAGTTAGGTGCCTCAAACTGGCGCCACTCCATCAATCCTTGGCACTACCACCAAGCACTAGTAGGGGTGAGAAATAAAATGATCCAGGTCGAGCTCTACTCGAGTTTGGCCTCTAACGAGCCCAATAAGCCCAGCTTCACGAGCCTCAAGCTTGAGCTCGAGATTAGTTTTAAGCTCGTTTACTTAACAAGTCGAGCTTGAGCTTGAGATCCTCTACTCGAAAAGCTGACAGGCCTTAATGAGCTTATGTAAAAGATCTAAAGTGTATTTTTAATTAAGTCTTCTCTACCCCTACATAGTATGTAGACCCTTATCCCTCCTAAAAAATTTCGACTCTTAATAAAATTTTGATATTTGATCCATTAATCAAATTTTTTTGATACAACTAATAGTTTATTGCATAGATTGGAAATTTTCGACCTCATGAACCAGGTTCGAGCCTGATCGAGCCAAACTGAAATGAACTTAACCAAATTTCATTATCGAGCCTCACGAGCTTTCGAGTTGAGCTCAAGCCGAGTCCGATCTTAACAAGCTCAAGCCGAGCCTTCCAGGGCTCGAGCTCCTCTCAGCTCGTTTTCACCCCTAGGCACCAGTTAGGCGCCCCAACTTGGCATCATTCATTAGCAATGGTGCTACATCTAGCGCCTCCAAGGCATGACCAGGCGCTAGTATGGGAACAACCAGGCACTGGTCAAGTCTCCCCAAGGCCCCATTTCAAGGTGCAACTTGCCTCAGCAAATGTGAGGGAGGCTCTAGTTTAAGGTGCCACTTTTGCGCCTGCAACTAACACCTCAAATATTCTCTCTTGGTGGTTAGGCATTCTTATCCGGCTGAGTACGAATTATGAAGCCATTTCAGACCATTTTTACCCTTTTGAAGTAGTGTTAAATGACCATTAGCCTTAGGGTCATTTATGACTTTAGTATTTAGTTTATATAGACCATTTTGGGTCAGTTTTATGGGTACAAAATCAGTCCTACGAATTTGATGAAGAATTGGGAGTTCTCTCCATTGGAGGCTAGAGTTTAAGGCTTTCAATCCCAATTTCATGAGAGCTTGAAGACCATTGCTTGTGGATGTTCAATACATGGGTGAATTCTACTCCTATTCTTCTTTTATAACAGTTTTTAGTTGCTATTGAATGATGTCCATGATTATGTATAGCTTTGATAGTGTCACCACCGTCCGTCATGATCGCTAGTGCAGAAGCGTAACTTACTCATACATTGCGGCTGGTGACGTCAGAACGGAGTCCATCAGAGTTT
>JBBYHH010233829.1:0-13173 GCA_038382905.1 Daphne laureola
ACATGTTCATAAACATCCCAAGAACACATATTAACACTTGTTTCAAACAAAATTCAAGTTTTGTTCAAATTCTTCATGTATGGGTTTTCTCTTAGCTCATAATTCCAAAATGATTTAGACATGGTTCCAAGTATTAAACATGCTCTAAATCTACCCAACAACATGAATCAAGCATAATAATAAATTTTCAACATGCTTTAAACTTTTCACCAACTTCAAAAATTCATAACATGTTCATACCAACATGGAATCATGTAGTAATTCTTTATACTACTCCATAACAACCATAAATTCATGTTTACCTCAAGCAAATTCCAAGAGATGGTTGTTGAAGATTTTTCAAAAATCCTTCAACAATTTGGCCCCTAAAGAAAATTTTGAGAGAGGTGAGCTTAAATGCTTCTAACACTTAAATCATCCTTAAAACCAACTTAGAAGAAGCTCACCTTAAGTTTTTCTTGAAGAACTCTTGAAGAATACTCTCCTAGAATCCGTCAAGAATTCGGCCAAGTGTAGAAAGAGAAGAATATTTTGTGTTTCCAACCTCAGAACTTGTTTTCTTGATAATCCATACAAGAAATCACCATTTCTTCAACAACCTTCAAGCTTAATGGATGATTTGTTCAATGAATGAATGAAGATTGGTATGAATATTTGAGAGAGTTTTAGAGAGAGAGGTGAGGCTGATTCGGTTAGCTTGAGTGAGAGAGAGAGAGTGCAATTTGGTTTATGATATGAAATGGTATTACCAAATTCATAAGGAAAAGTGTAATGATCAAAACCAAAACTACACTCTAACTCCTTCATCATAACCTTCCACCTACCAAAATATCTAAGGCACATGTGCCAAATACTCCCTTAAAATCGGTAGCCACACTTAAGTGGGATTAGTGGACGTTTTCATCCAATTTTACAAAACGACCATTTTACCCCTAGAAATCTATTTTTCTGAAAATCACCCGGAACTCTCGTACCATCATAAAAGTCTTAAATACCTTTGAAATAACCTCAAATTCATTCTCAGAGCATCAGAATTATTAGAAATGGTCAATTTTATTTAAAACCGAGACTTTAGAATATTAAAAGTTTGACCTCTAGGCAATTACATACATGAAAATTAACCATTTTCCCGGGGTGACTGTAACAGTGTTCAACTGAGGGTTTACCTCCACAACATGCTTCATAAGGAGTCATATTTTGAACTGACGCAGTATGACTTCTGTTTAGAATATGAATGCTCCAGTTTACTACTTCTAGACAATACTTCTTATCCACTTTTCCATTTTCATGCAAGCTTCTCACCATGTTGATGATGGTTCTATTTTTCCTCACTTACACCATTTTTTTAGGGGGTGTAAGCTGCTATAAGTTGTCTTCTTTTTTCATGAAATGCACAAAAGTTCTCAAACTCTTTAGAACAATACTCTTCTCCATGGTCTGACCTTAAACACTTGATAGAAATACCAATCTCGTTCTCCACCTGAGCCTTAAGATTTTGAAAGCTGCAAGAGCTCCTGATTTTTCTGACATAAAATGAAAACAAAATTTTCTACTATAATCATTAATAAAAGATATGAAGTACATGTGTTGTTTGCCCTTTGGAAAAGGCTCCTTGTGCTATTTGCCCTTAGGAAAAGGCTCCTTGTGTTGTTTTCCCTTAGGAAAAGGTTCAGGTGTGAGTGATCCACAAATGTCGATGTTATCTAACTCAAGTGCCTTGCTCGCCCTCCGAGCTTTGCCCTTGGGAAAAGGCTCCATGTGTTGTTTGCCAATGCAAAAAACATCACATACCTTGTTGTCTGGTTCATTGACTTCAGGTAGACCAATCACCTTTTTGTTTTGATGCCATATGCGCAAATCTCTGAAGTTTGGATGCCCATACCGCTTATGCCGCAACCAAGTTAAATCTTTAGATTCCACCTTGTTGCACACTTCCATACACTGAATTTTCAAAGGAAATAATCTGTTTTATGTCATCTTGACACAAAGTTATTAGACCTTTGGCAAGATTGGTTATTTCATAGGTTCTATCTGTGATTGTTGAGATATACACTTTTTCTTGCAACTGACCAACACTCAAAAATTTACTCTTCAAATCGAGCACATAATAAACATTAGAAATAGTCTCTAGGTGGCTTGATTTAGTTTGAATCAGGATATCACCTTTCCCTATGACCCTTAATGATGAATTATCACCAAAGTTGAAAGTAGTATGAAAATTTTCATTAAATATGAAAATAAAGATTTGCTACTACACATATGGTTGTTGCAGCCATAGTCAAGATACCAGATGTGTGTTCCAGCCCCTTCTTCATTGTGAGTCAACATCAATAATGTCTCACCTTTATTGTCATATGTTTTCTCCATAAAGTTGGATTTCTCTTTTCCCTTCTGCCTATCCTGAGACAATTTGGTGTAGCACTCATCACTGTAATGACCAAAATTGTGGCATCTGCATTTAACTTTGGACTTGTCAAAGAAGCCCTTGTCTCTTTCACCTGAACTCTCCCCATTGCTGATTTCTTCGAATCTAGAAAATTGTTCATGTTTGTGCCATTCACCTCTCCCACGCCCTCTTCCTCTTGCTCTTCCTCTTGCTCTTCCTCAAAAGTTGTTGGAAAAAATATTTAAGGTTCTTTATTCTCCTTTAGGGTGTGAGAATTTCTGCTCATGTACAAGAAGTGAGCTTTGAAGCTCATCAATAAAGAGTGTATCAATGTCTTTGAACTCCTCAATAGAACATACCAAAAAATTGTATTTGTCTGTTAATGAACGCAAAATATTTTCCACAATCACCACATCTTGCATTGTATCACCTTAAGTCCTCATTTTGGTAGCAACAAAAAGTACCTTAAAAAAATAGGTTGTAATTCTGTCGCCTTCCTTCATGTTTAATGCCTCAAAAGCTTTTATTAGTGCATGTAGTTGAGACCTCTCCACCCTTGTATTGCGAGTAGTTCTTTCTCATTGATTCCCAGATTTGTCTTGAACTATTCTTCTCATAAATAGTCTAAAAAATTGTGCGGTCAATGGCTTGAAAGACGTACTTTTTTACCTTTAAGTCCTTCAAGTTTTTCTCTCCTAACGTCCTTCTTTGTGCATCTGTCAATATAACACTAGCAGAAGGCTTTTCATAGTCTATCTCTACCATATTCCAGAGCTCTTTGCAGCGCAGGAAATTCTCCATGAACATGCTCCAATGGTCATAGTGACCATCAAAACGTGGGATAGCAGGTTGCACATAGCTGCAATTGTTATTCTTGGCCATCTTCACACAATTTACTCACTTTGCTCAATAGCAATCACTAAATCCTCACAAATCACTCTCGTTGCTTAAAAGCAACTACTCACTTAAAAGTTTAAAACTTTTTCTCTTCATAGGGCTTAGTGAGATACTCTGATACCAATTGTTAGAGATAAAATAAGACACGAGATAATTCACTAGATGGATGGATATTTCATTAAGTAGCATCAAGCTCCTTTTATAGAGCAAATCATGTAAGCGTTACATAGAAATAAAAAGAAATTCAATAACATCAAATTAGTAGGAAGTTACTAATCTCATTTAATCAATAGTTCAATATTAATAAAGTAACTCCTAACTTATTAATTTAATTTATAACGTACGTAACTCACAGCTTTGATATATAAAAAGTAGGACACTAGTTGATTGACCATCTAAAATGAAGGATAAATAGTGTAATTATTTACAAAATTTCTTAATTCGTTTATTTTGCATTTTAATTTTTTTTGTAAATATAATATTAAATATTTTTCCTAGTCTTCGCATAATTATTAGTTTATACTGATACTTTCAAATAATTAAAGAATTGAAATAGTTGAAAACATCTATTTAAGAATATAATTATGCATTACCATTTAAATTTAGAAGGTAAAATATTTGGTGTTAATTTGTACTCCCTCTATGCCAAAAAGAATGTTACGTTTGACTTTTGATATTGTGTTTGACTCAAATATTTACTATGAAGAATTCAATAAAAAAATTTCATAAAAATAATCCATCCGTCCTGAATTAATTGGACCATTTCTTTTTGCTATTTCACAGTATTTAATCTATAATATTTTTTCATGGATGTTTAGATGTTTAAAGTTAAAAAAATTACATGTCAATCATAATTTGCAATATACTTTTTCTAAGTATAGTTTGTTGAGATTTTTTTTCATTACTTATCTTTATAAAAATTTTGGCCAAACATTGAACTTTGAAACATGAAAGTCAAATGAGCCAATTAATTCAGGACGGAGGGAGTATATCGTAAAACTTCAAACATTGATTTATCATTTTCATATAAATTGTTTGATATTATATAGTAAAATGTTGAAGAAAAAAAATCATAGATTAAATGTTGAAAACGAAACGTAACATTCTTTTTTAGTCGGATGGAGTATATTTTAAAACAGTTCAAGTTAAACTGAAGATTAAATAAACCAAAAAGAGGGAGCCCCGATTCGTGTGAGAGCCAGCTCCAGATGGTGTTTTTGCAATCATGTGCCTATCCAAGAAGATCGGTTCTAAGCTCAACATGGGTCACGCCGTCCTAATGAAGCAGTAAAGTCCCAAAAAAGGTGAATGTGTTCATTTGATGCGCAACTCGAAGTTGCATTTCTGTCTGTGATCTGTTGCGGAAGTGTGGAGTTCTGGTGTTATCTGTTCTTTGCCCTTTGTGTTGAGGGTGAAGTGGAAACTTCAGACCATGTGCTAGTGTGGTGCCCTCAAGTGTTTGAAGTGTGGAAGACCATGGCAATGTGGTGCAACACCGATGTTACAAGTCTTACTGATATCACAGATTTGCTCGGTGAAGCCTTCATCATTCAAGGCCCACCCAAAATGATTCAGGTATGGCAGGCTATTGTCTATGTAACGGTTTGGTCTCTTTAAAAAGGTAGGAACAGGTACATCAATCAGGAGATCCTGTGGAGAGTATCTGTGATTTTTGCCGACATTTAAGTGTTCTCCTTTTTATGGATTAACAGTAGGGTTACTAAATTGAACTGCTCTTGGGTCCTCTCATGAACGCAACAAATCTGCTCTGATATGCTGCTGTTAGGCTGGAGCGGGTGTTGTGCTGCTTGTAAGTTCGTTGTGTTGCACTTTTTTTTTTTGGTGTGGGGTTTCAGGTTTGTTCCGGTGCTCCCTATTAATGCAGGTTGTTGAGTCCCACTGTCTCGTGCGCTGTTAATTCGATGGGTGTGTGTTGTAGTGTTTTGTTCCTTTGTTGTAAATCAAGTTTTTTGCTTGTTGCTAAAAAAAAAAAAAATTTGAATACTCCCTCCGTCCCACTATGTTTGCATCATTTGATTTTGCATGCATATTAATAAAAGTTGTTGAGCGGTACATATTTTTCAAATTTACCATTATCCCTAACCTCTTTAATCTCGCTATCTCTCTCCTGACCTATCCTCTTCAAAGCTCTGTTTCTGCTAAAGTGGACTCCCTCAGCTTTCTCTCTCATCGCCTTCTATCTCCTGACCCGCCAACACGGAGACAAGGAAAAGTAAGGAGCCTGGCCTCTAGTCTCGGCACCAAATACCTCACCACCGGACGCAAATCCCTGGCGAAAAAATATCAAATCTGGAATAACGTGATTTTGATGTTGTTGTTCGAGAACTGGAAATACAACCGGCGATGGGGAAAACGTGAGTGGCGCCAGACAAAAGCCCGACCCCGGAAGACAAGACTGCTGGGAGGGTGTTGAACATGAAAACAGTCCGCTGAAGCCAAAGGTTGGAGTGGGATGCCAGCGGGGCCGAGCGTATATCCAGGCCGATCTCGAGAATTTGACTGAGCAAACTTTTTTTGACAACAAATCGTTGATTAAACAGAGGAAGAGTCTCATAAAAAAAAACAGAAAAAGATTTGGACCTCTGGTTTTGGACGATCTGGGGAGCACTAACACGGGTTGGGATGGTGGTGGGAGAGAGGTTGTCAGAGGGAGAATTTTTATTTTTTTGTGGTATTGTTATAATTAAATAATTTATAAATAAAAAGAGAATTGAAACGTAGAATGGTAGGTTTGGTAGATCAAACTTTTCTTATTAAAAAATAGTGCAATTTTTATGGAATACCCTAAAATGGTATATGATGTAATGTTTATGGGATGGAGGGAGTATTAAATTTAGAAATTTATGTAAATATCATTTTTTAATGCCAGTTTGACAAAACATTCAATGAAATGTTCTTATAAGGATAAAAATATAACTTTAGAGACAAAAATGTGACAAAATCTTAATAAATGACTCATTTAGGATAACGATGACTACTCACAGAGTTTAGTTGCTCATTTCTATATTTTTCAGAAACTTGTCATTATAATTTTTTTTAGGGCACAGGCTAGAGTGTGTTGCACGAGTTAGAGTGTGTCGCACGAGTTTGTGCGTCGCTTTATGTCATATTGTATTTATTTACAAAATTATCACAAAGAAACACGGAGAATTATGATGCCTTTACATATCATTATGATGTGCTCTAGACTCATTATGATACTTTTTTTTATAAAAATGATGTAATTACGGACTTCATACAAATAATACTCAAAACTATTAGAATGAAGTTAATAGTACTCCCTCCGTCCCTATTTAATAGTTACGTTTGACTTTTGAACTTTTGTTTGACATATTTTTTTATTAGGAAGAAGTTTCTCAAAAAAATTAGAAAAAATATTTTTAGAAACTAGACACATTGATTTGTCTTTATGTATATATGTTATTTAACTTTATATATCAAAATATAGAAGAAAAAAATACATAGATTAAATAATAAAAAAGAAACGTAACTATTAAAAAATGATGGAAGGAGTACCAATTAATGTCAATTAATGATGAATTGAAAGAATATCATCTCAAATAAATGGAAAAAGATAAATTTTCAGCAAAACAAGCATCACATTGCACCACAAAAGTATCATTTCGCGTAGAAGCATCATTTTATGCATGAAGTGCATCATTTGATTCATGGAGGGCATTATTTTGGCGGATGGAGTACATCGTCTGAGTTCATCATTCGGGAGAGGAAGTGCATCATGTGTGAGATAGAATGCATCAATAGTGAGAAAAAGTACATCATGTTTGTAACGAAGAAGATCATAGTGAAAAAGGAGAGCATCGATTTGGTTACTAAACGCATCATTTTGAAAATTGAAGAAAATGAGTGCATCATTATGTCATCAGAACGAGTGCATCATTTTTATAACGTAGCGCATCATAATTGAAAATAAGAGTATCATTCGTGACACCAAGCACATCATTCTCAACTGAGAGATCATACTTTGTCCAATAGCGAAAGACATCATTTTAAGTCTTAAGCTCATCATACTTAACTAGCAGGACATCATATTAAGCACAAAGAGCATTGGTTTGAGAACTCCATCATTTTGTAAGGTTGAAGAAAACGAGTGCATGATTAAATCATCAGAACGAGTGCATCATGTTTGTAAGGTAGAACTTCATAGTGCAACGAAAGTGTATCGTTGTGGTCACCAAAGACATCATTTGGGAGGTTGAAGAAAATGAGTGCATCATTAAGTTCTCAGAACGAGTTCATCATTTTTGTGAGTTGGAGTATAGTACTTGAAACAAAGAGCATCATTCATGACACAAAGCATCATTTTTAACCAATACATCATACTTTGTCTAATAGCGAAGAGCGTCATAATTTTATAAAAACGCATCATTCGTGACACCAAGCGCATCATTTTAAACTAAGACATCATACTTCGTCAACAAGCATATCACTGTGTTCTGTAGAACCAAATGTTTGCATCGAAATCGTTAGAACGAACTCATCATAATTTTACATAAGCGCATCATAGTGCTTCGGAAATGTATCATATTGTTGTTTGAGAGCATCACTTTGGGCGGTTGAACAAATGCGTCAAGCCGATGGTTTTTATCGCCGGATGAAGGCCGATGGTTTTTTTCGCCGGAGGAAGGCCGACGGCTGATTTTGTTGAATTTACAAAGAATGAAGGTCGATAAGCTTGATTCCTCTCTAATTTCGTTGTTACGCGCTGAAGGAAGGACGGATCGTGGTAGATCGGGCGATTCCGGAATCATCGCCGAAAAACACGGTGTGTTGGTGAAACGTGTTCTTCCGTGTTTCTTTCTTCCTTCTTTTATCTAGAGGCACACATGGTGTGCCATAGGCACAACGTATCCACACTCTTTAGAAAATAAGGTTTTCCATCACTTTAAAAGTAGTTATATGATACTAAAACATTTACAAAGGAAAATTAGAGATGGAAACTTAGAAAATTTTCCATAATTAAACGGGGTCTATGTAATTATTGTAAATTAAAGAAAACAATATAGACTATTGTAATAGACAGTTTTGCATATCATACCAGACACTATGTAATTATTATAAATTAATGAAAAAACATTTTTTATTATTTTATAAACAGTTTGCAGTTGTGGTGGCAGTGACGGTGGTGGTGTTGGCAACGACGGTGATACCGGTGGCAGTGGCGGTGCTGACAATGGTGTCGGTGGCGGTTTCGATGGCGTTTCCGACAGCGGTGCTGGCTGTGGTTCCGAGAACGGTGTCGGCGACGGTCCGACGGAGGTCCGGTGATGGTTCGGCGGTGATAGTGGCAACGGTGGTATCGGTGGTCGTGAATAGTTAGAAAGTCTATTTTTATTAAGAATGATATTTTATTTTTTTAGTTTATTAGGTTAGCTAGTTATATTAGTTAGTTAATACTCCATCTGTCCCATAAAGATCGTAAGGTTTCACTTTCATATTTCGTGTTTGAGTATTTGACTCAAATTATAAGTAAGATATTTAATGAAAAAATTCAAAAAAAAATATATTTAAAAAATTCATACTACAAATTATAATAATCATAAAAATTATTCAAATTTCTATATTAAAACATTGACAAACAAAAATAAAAGATTAAATATCACATAAATATAAAAATAAAGTTAACAATTTTTATAGGATAGAAGAAATAGTAGATTATGTAGGTGTTTTTCTATATAGACTCTTTTTCATGCTTATGATCGAATATAAATCTTTGAAATATTCATGGAATCTTTTGTTAAGATATCATGAGTCATGACAAACATGTCATAGAATCACAATACAGATTCAGTTTTGGGCAAATGCATGCACTTCACATGAAGTTTTAAATTGCAAGTTTGTCGTGTAAGCTGTTAGCTAGTGTATTCTCAATTTTCTTAAAACGATGTCTCAAACTATATTACTATGAAAAATGATACTTCATCAGTTTCTTCGTTCATTTTTTATAATTATGTTTTTTTTTTAGTATTTAATTTATATATATTTTTTTATACATTTTAATATATAAAATTAAGTAATTTATAAACAACAACGTGTCTAGTTTTAAAAATATATTTTTTTCAATTTTTTTCAATTTTTTTCAGAAACTTATTACTAACAAAAAATTAGATTAAATAAAAATTTAAAAAGTAAATATAAATAATTAAATAGAGAAGGAGGAATTACTACATATCCCTCAAGCACATTGTGTATTTTCTTTCAATGTTTCTTATTTTCCCTTTTCCCTTTCCTTGATTGTCGCTTAAAAGTAAATATATATGCTAATGGCTAAATTACAACAAATCATCCCATATTTAGCCTAACCTACAATTAAATCCTCAGATTTTGGAAAACATGTTGATCATACCTCTCCTGATTATGAGATCTATTGCTTCATTGTTACTCTGTTTTTTTTTTTTCTTTGAAAGGTAACATAATTTTTTATTAAGAAATATTTGAATATTACACCAATACCCAATAAAGATAATTGGGTAAAAAGTTCCAGTTAAAATATCATCCCTATAAACTAGGGCGGACCCAGGAAAAAAATTATTATGGGGGCAAATTTGTCTTAAGTGAAGGGATTACAGGAGTTTAAGTGTTTAGTTTATAAGTTAAGGGGGTAAGAGTAATTTCAGATATAATACAAGGATATGTGTGTAATAAGTTCTTAGTATTGATTGTGTGGGGGTAAATTGCAAAGACAAGATTCAAACTTATTCAAACTATGAAAAACATGGTTTGTGATCAATGATGCCGCGAACTAAAAACCCGAATAATTCTAAATTATCCATCCTCAAGAACCACCTTCAACCAAACTGTTCTCAAAACCCCTTCATATTTCTATTATCAATCCACATACCCCAAGAACTCCTGCAGAGCCATTAACATTACTTCTTGATATTTCATTGCAATCATTTTAACTCGTTTTGCAATTTTGTGCAAGATCCTGATTTTGAAACTCTCCCTAAAACATTCAAATCTTGATCTGAGGAAGTCTTCAATAATTCTTCATGTGGGGCATCTCCAACCATTCACTCCTTAAGATTTTTCTCACGTTTCTTCTTACTTGAACTGTCGGTAGCAGATTTGACATCTTTATATAGCTCATCCCAATTACCAAAAATTGGTCTCATAGCCCTATCTAATTTATCTGGTGTTGGGTGTGAGACAACTATTGCATTTGAGTAATTGTTACTCTGATTATTTGGTCATATCCTATCATTAATATTTATACTTCTTAGTTCATGGAAGTCAATTAAACTAGTTAGCCAAAAGAACAATTATTTTTTACGAAAAAACAGCTTGTCATTACTTCCAAAGAAAATAATACAGGCCAAAGTTCAACGTAGCGAAAGACAAACATCTATCGACGTAAAAGACAAGGAGAAATAAGGAGATAGTGAACATACTCCAATAAAGCAAAAAGAAAAATGACTAAAAGAAGCTGGGACCAAGAGCAGAACCACTCGGTAAACGATCCACCTCCTGAATAGGGTTTTACATAGCCTGACATAAGCACATAAAGCCATAATGGAGTAATATAGATACTCAATCTTGACCGCGACACAACAAATAGGCTCCGAAGGAACTCAATGCCCTCTCACTATGCGCGTGCAGACAGAAGAAAATCTGTCAAACCAATAAGATACCACTACAAAGCCAAAGCTAGAGACTACCAACCAGAAAACACTAAAAACCAACAAAGTCTGACTAGAAAGCAGAAACAACATAATAGCGAGTCATAATAAAGTATCCGGAGTAGGCAAGGACGGCCCATGGCTCAAGCCACTCAGCATCCCACCTCTCATGGCGCGGGGTAGGGCAAGAAGTCATCCCCCTGCCCCACCAGACTTCGGCTGACTGCCTCGACAACAACTTCTGAGGTTCTCGGGAATAGTCGCCTGAAGAAAGGTGGCGTTAGACGCCAATTGTTTCAGAAACGACGAAACCCACCAAAGCCTGTACCCATGGCCCGCTTTGCTATGTCTCACCGAATCTGGCCAAGAGTCCCACCAAATAGCATTGCACGTCGCCAGCAGGAAATCCTCGAACGTCACCGAGAGAGAGAGCGGCCAGTGATAACAATCGATGGATTGCCATGGCCAGCAGGTTGCCCATCAATTCCATCGAATTGGAAACCATTGGGATTCCGAGAACAGATCGTGAAATAGCACCTATGCAACGCGGATGGTCTAGGATCGGAAAGGCGCGGCCAACCCCTTGGACAGAGCGGTCCGAGGAAGAATCACACAGTCTGGACCACTCCCCGCATGCCAGCGACTCTAAGTGATGGTGATGACGCTACAGAGCCGAGAGCAGAGCCGAGAGGCGGACGAGAAGGACGCTAGGTGTCGCGTGAGCATGGTAGTCCAACAGGTGCAGTGGCAATGATAGATGTGGCTGGGGAAAACCCTAGGAGGATCGCTCTCTGTTAAGGATGCAATTTTTCCTCTTAATTGAAAGATCTATTATTAGAGTAAATGATTTGATACAGAATAGACAAAGTGTACATTAAGTAAACCAGATGAATCTTTGTAATTTACTTAAAGATAATTAAGATAGTCCCTTCTAAGAGCATCTCCAACAGTTTCTCTAAAAATTTCTCTAAAATAGAGAGACAAAAGCCATATTCTCCAAAAAATATTGCTCTAACTCCAACAACTTCTCCATTTTGAAGAATCATGCATTTATTACAATAATAAAATATTATATATTTTTGATTAATAATTAATAAAATATTTGGAGAGTAGATAGAGGAGAGATAGAAATATATTTAAATCAATGAGAAGTAGTTTAGGGAGGAGATAAGTTTATAAAAGTGAATTTGGGAAGGCTCTCCAAAATTTGGAGAGTGCTCCAAATTTGGAGAAGACTTCCCATTTTTTTCTCCTTTCTCCATTTTGGAGAATGAGATGGGGAAGCTGTTGGACCAAAAAAATGCTTAAAACTCTCCAAAAATGAGTATATCAAGAAAATGGAGAGTCTCTTGGAGATGCTCTAACACTTCAATCCAAACATTATGTTTCTCTCCTTTCTCCCTCCCAAACCGGCCACCATGACTTGCAGTCATTGTCCTTCTGGTCACTGCCACGACACGGACCAGCTCAGGCCGTAGAAACACTTATGAGCCCATACTACTGCGGCACAGGCAAAGACAAAAGTTGACAAATAAAATTTTCATTACTAGCAAATTATTCTAGTACAAAACCCTATTGAGGAAGGTCGTCCACATTATTTTCGGACTCTTTACCATCCAAGGTTGCATCTATAGTGACCTCGTTCTAAGGAGCATTAATGCTAGTGTTGGTTACTTCCTTGGGATCTTCGACCACCTCTAAGACATCAATCTTCTCACAGGGGAATAAGGGTCCCAGTTTTAACTGATCATTCCCTACTCGAAGGAAAAAGGGGAAGGGGGATTTCAAATTCGGTGGCATCAAGAAACTTAAAGGTTGAACTTTGGTTGTGCATGCTTAACTTGGTGCCAGCCATAGTATTAAATTCTGTGCCGTACCGGCCGGTATGCCAGTTTCGTACCGGTACTGGCTATGAAACGACACCGTTTAGGCCAAAGTTGCATTAGTGGCTGTACCGGTCGGTACCGATCATTTTGGTCGTGCCGTGTACTGGCCGAAACGTAAAAAATGGCGGTACGAGTGTTTTTTTTTTCTTACAAAATTGAGGGGTGAAACGTGTGAATCCGGTACAAAAATTTCATATTCAAACGTAAAAACTTACACATTTGTTTATTCCTCAAAGAGTCTCATCTTCACTGTAAAATCATGTACAAAAATTGTAAGCATAAATGTGTCCCAAAAAAGGCTCACATACAATTAGAATCAATATTGAAGTATTTTGGAGATATTATT
>JBBYHH010233940.1:0-13172 GCA_038382905.1 Daphne laureola
ATATTCTTATGCACTTCTTGGTACTTTTTAGGTCACAAATTCGACGTTATCCGAGCGTATTCATACCACCAGGGTATGTGCCTGCTCAAACTACTTCCAGCATCCATGTTCGTTTATTGTCTCATTCTTTAGGTTTTGCGCTAATTTTCGGGTTTGTTGTTATTTTAGACTTTTTTGGCCGATTTGTGGCTTTTTTTTTTTTATGATTTTTGTTTCCGGTTTGGATTTGTTCCCATCTGCTACTTTATTCTTTTTTTTTGTCCTGGGGTTTAATAAATAAAAAAAGGATTTGTTTTGCATATTTAAATAAGTGCATTTCTTGTCCATTTGTGGTAAAATCACAAATCCAAATTATGATTTCTCATTTCTTCCGGCCAATGAGAGACTCACCTGGCCTCCAAGTTAACAGCCTGAAAACACCGTGGCATTTCCAGGCGTCGCATATTCTTTATTCCATGTATCATTGGATAGCCATCGCAACATCCCAAAAACACCCTCAGATCTCCACCATTTTACATGTCCACCCACTCTAAACTGCCATTTACCAACCTTGGCATTTTCGTCAATCTCCCAATTACGAAATGCCCAAAACGCCCCTCAAGAAAAGTGCGGGCGGGCCCCATTAAAAAAGGAGAACGTGAGAGAGATCCGCGCTAAGCTACGCCTACGCACGCACCAAGGGGTTGGGGGCAAAAAAAGATGTCTGTTTCGAGACGTTACCGGATTCCAAAACCCGCTCCTCGCCGGAATTGAGGAATCCTTTTCACGTCCGCGTGGAAAGGAATTTCCAAATCCTAGGGTTATATCTTTCAGTTACTTTACTCACTTGTCCCATTTCCGAAGATTCTGTTTCTGGGTCTACAATTCGGTGGATGAATTCCGTTTCCTACTCCTGGATTCACTGGTTATGAAGTTGGATTCTCTGTCGCTGAGGAAGAATTCAGCCTGATGTTTACGCCGCTGAGGAAGCCATGGTCCCTCACTCCTCATAAGAAGTTGGACGCCTCCACTTCTGATCCGAATGCGAGTCTCGACAGAGATGGAGCCGCCGGGAAGAAAAAGGGCGTTGCTTTTGCTGAGCCCATTACCCCTATTGCCCGTGATCAAGACGCCTCGAATTTGCCCCTGGACAAGCTTTCCAGGCTTGAAGACGAGGTTGGTTGGTTCACTGGATTGTTAGTAATCTGGTTCTTGATACGCTTTTCTTTCGTGTTATGTCGCTGTTATGATTGTGTATTTGTTACTCTCTACTCTTCTTTGACTTGACTATATATGAATTCAGCTTTTCGAATACCAATACAACATGGGGCTCCTATTGATAGAAAAGAAGGAATGGGGATCCAAGTTCGAAGAACTAAGGCTCGAACTGTTAGAAGCAAAGGATTCTCTAAAGCGTGAGCAAGCAGCACATCTAATTGCTATCAGTGATGTTGAAAAACGGGAAGAGAATTTGAGGAGAGCACTTGGTGTGGAAAAGCAATGTGTTCTTGATGTGAGCTTTTCTTGTTAATGATTTACTGCCTTGCTAAGTTGGTAAGATTTGGTCTTTTTTTAACTTGCATTTTGGATTTGTGGAACAGCTAGACAAGGAATTAAGGGCTATGCGCTCGGAGAACGCGAAGATCAAGTTCACTGCGGATTCAAACCTGGCTGAAGCTAATGCTTTAATTGCTAGTATTGAAGAGAAATCTTTGGAGGTTGAATCAAAGTTGCGTTCTGCTGATGCGAAGCTTGCTGAGGTGAGCAGAAAAGGTTCGGAAATCGAAAGGAAGGCGCAGGAGGTGGAATCTCGTGAGAATGCACTACGGAGGGACCGTTTGTCATTTATTTCACAGTATGCTACATCTTTAGTTCTGTGTTTTGTTTTGCTTAAATGTGTATGATGGGTCAATATCTTTGCCTCTCTCTACACGATAGAAGTAAGGGTTCAAAGTATGATTTGAGGTTGTTTTTGTCGTTAATTTTTTTCCTTCTTGTTTTAGGCGAGAAGCGCATGAGAGTGATTTATCCAAACAAAGAGATGATCTTCGGGAATGGGAGAAAAATTTGAGGGAAGGGGAGGAAAGGCTGGCAAAAGGACAGATTATTCTTGGTCAAAGAGAGGAGAGGGCAAATGAAACTGATAAAATCATTAAACAGAAAGAAAATCACCTTGAGGAGCTGCAGAAGAAAATTGATGCAGCTAACCTTGATGTGAAGGAGAAAGAAGCCGATGTGGCTCATCGGCTTTCAAATGTGGCCGCAAGTGAGAAGGTAAATGTCTAAACTTTTGTATATTTTTGTTATAAATGTGCATGAAAATATCTTTATTGATGTAGTTAGTTGTGTAGGCATCAGATGGTTTGAGAAAGAAGTTGGAGCTCAAGGAGAAAAAGTTGCTGGAGATGGAAGAGAAGCTAAATGAGCGGGAGAAGGTCACTTCACATTTTTTTTTTTAACTTACAGTTTTTTTGGATATATATTAGTACTTCTTAGTGAGTAGTGATTGAGTTTTTATTTCTTTCTTAATTGCTCAAAGAAAAGAGTGCAGACTCGTGCACCTATTGTAAAAAAACCGTAAACTGTGCATGTGTTTTCAGTTTTTTAAATTTTCTTCTTCTCTCCTTTTGGTATTGAGAAATTTTAATTACTTCTGTAGATTATAGATGAATACTAAGTTTTTTTATTACAGGTTTTAATCTCGCTCTTCTCTTTGAACATCACAGGTTGAGATTCAGAAGCTTTTGGATGAGCATAATGTCATTCTGGCCCAGAAGCAGCAGGATTTCGAGTTGGAAGTTGATGAGAAGAGAAAACACCTTGATGCAGAGTTGAAAAGCAGGGTGGTCGAATTGGATAAGAAAGCAGCTGAACTCAACCACATGGAGGAGAAACTTTCTAAAAGAGAGCAGGCGTTGGAGAAGAAGTTTGAGAAGTTAAAAGATAAGGAAAGGGATTTCGAGTTAAAAATAAATGCATTTAAGGGAAGGGAGAAGGCACTTAAGTCTGAGGAGAAAGACATGAAGACACAGAAGAAACACTTGGATGCTGAGAAAGAAGACATTTTGAGCTTGAAGGCTGAAGTTGAAAAAATAAGAGCTGCGAATGAAGAACAGCTTGTGAAGCTACGTGAGGAAAGGGATAGTCTTGTAGTAACTGAAGAAGAAAGATCTGAATATGTTCGATTGCAGTCGGAACTAAAGGGTGAGATAGAGAAATGGCGACATCAGGAAGAACTGCTTTTGAAGGAAGTGGAGGACCTCAAGAAACAGAAGGAGAATTTTGAGAGAGAGTGGGAAGAACTGGATGGAAAACGGTCACTAATTGAGAAAGAACAAACAAATGTCAATGAACTGTTAGAAAAATTTGAGAAAACTAAGCATTTTGAAGAAGAAAGGTTGAGAAAGGAGAAGCAGGTGGCGGAGGAAAACTTAAGACAAGAGCTAGAAGCTCTTGATGCTGCCAAGGAATCATTTAGAGCTAGCATGGAACATGAGAAGTCTGTAATAGCTGAAAAACATCAGAGTGAAAGAAGTCAAATGGCCTATGATCTTGAGCTGCAGAGAGGAAAACTTGAGAGTGACATTGATCGAAAGCGTGAGGAGATGGAAAGGGATTTGCAGGAGAGGCAGAAGTCATTTGAAGAAGAGAGAGAGAGGGAACTTGGAAATATCAATCATTTAAGGGATGTGGCCAGGAAAGAAATGGAAGAAACGAAACAGGAAAGATCAAAACTTGAGAGGGAAAAACAAGAAGTTGATGCTACCAAGAGGCAGTTAGAAGGGCAACAAGTCGAGATACAGAAAGATATCGATGACCTTGTTCAACTCAGCAACAGATTAAAGAAACAGAGGGAGCAGTTTATCAAGGACAAAGATCACTTTATTTCATTGGTGGAGAAACACAAGACTTGCAAAACTTGTGGTGAGACTGGCTCTGAGTTTATGCTTGCTGATCTACAGGCCTTGCGCGAGCTAGAGAATCCAGAAATTCCACCTGCCAGAGTGGCTGGTATTTCTACAGGAGAAGGTCGGCCAGATTTGGATGAAGTTAATGGGGTGCATGGTGAGGTGCTCCCAACTGTTGGTTCTGGCTCCCCGATTTCATGGCTTCGTAAATGCACCTCCAAATTTTTTAAATTCTCTCCTGGAAAGAAGTTCGAATCCGATGCTGGTCAAAATTTGCAGGAAGAGCTGCTAGATTCTGGGAGAGAGGTTGGAAGGTCATCAGCAAAGTCAGACAGTACTAACAATGAACCAGAGCTTGATTCTGCAGTCGCTGCTGCTGAAGCTCATGATGCTACAAGGATTCTATCTGAAGCCAGCGCAAGAGATACATCTGTTGCAGCAGATCTATCAGTAGATGAGCAGAGCATCATTAATAGTACAGCATAGGAAGGTCACATGAGTTCTGAGATAAATCATAATCGAGGAGGTCGCAGGAGAGGCAGGGCTAGAGTTAGTAAAAAACGCCCTGTAAAGGCTACTGTGCAAGACGCCACAGCTTTTCCTGGAGAAGCGGTAGAGTTAAGACAGACTGAGCAGACCAATAGGATCGCTGATGATCATACTGTTTCTGAAGGGCCTGATGAATCTAGTCTTGCTGGTAGGGGATTATCAAGAAAGTCACAGAAGCGCAGTCATGCAGAGACATCTGAAGTCTTGGGTAGTGAGCATGGAGGTGATGACAGTGAAGTACGGTCAGAGAGTGTTGTGACTGGGCGAAACAAGAGAAGACAGAAGGTTGCTCCCGTGTTGCCAACTCCTAGAGAATCAAGATATGATTTGCGGCGGCGACCCAAGACGTAAGTGATTTGGTAACTGAAGTTCTCCTGCACCTAACTTGCCCCGTTTTTGTAACAGTTTTCCATTTGTAGTTCTTCTCCCTAATACTAAAAGCATGATAAATATCAAGAGGTATTTCTGACAAAAAATTGATAACTTAAATCAGTTCTACATCAATATGGCAACTTTTGTCTTAACAGTTCGAAAGATCACATCTTCAGTGGTTTTACTTGCTTATCATAATGTTTCTTTCTTTCTTTCTGCAGTTTTACTACAAAACGAGAGAAAATGCCAAGCTTGGGCTTTGAGTTTTTTGACTTTATGATATAGCCTTCTACGATCTTATCTTTTGTATTCTCTTACCTGGTTTCATGCTTGTGAAAACAAATGACAGGATCATAAACCATTGATATCATTACATGTCATGTTGGTACATTCCATTTACACATCGGACAGCACTTCTAAAATTTATGCAACTAGAAATCAAGATTTTGCCTTGCTTCATGGTTAATCTTCTGGTGCATTTGTACACCTAGAAAACTTGTTTTCGAGTTCACTTCTCCTGCTTCATGCCAATAAGCTAACTTATCATTATTTCTGTGATGGTTGTCAGTGGGGCTGCAGTTGTGAAGTCTTCGTCTGAACTTAACAAAGAGGATGACAGCAGAGGTTTAGAGACCAATACTAACCTGCTGAAAGCCCATGCAACTTCTGCCAAGGCTGTCACTGAGAATGGTGGAGTGCTACAGGTGATCTTATAAAACTAGAATTATCTGTGTATTTATCCGAATCCACATTATGTTACTTTTAGATGATAGGAGCTTGTCTTGCCTGCTGGCGTATGAGATAATTTCTCTTGGTTCGTAAATAGTGGTAGAATTGCTGAGGATTAGGATACAATTTCTCCTTGTAGTCATATCAATGGAAGTTTGTTGATGTTTAGGTGATCATGTTTGGTATTATTGGGGTGTGGCAGCATGCTTTTCTTTTTCATCTGGGTAGCTTCTTATTTCCATGTGGGTTATTTTGACAGTATGGAGCTGCAGCTGTGGATTTAAGCGGTGATGCTGAGAAATATACTGAAAACATGATGTTAAGTGAGGAGGTAAGTGTGACACCTGTAGAAACTGGTGATTATGCTGATGGAGATGTTTATAGGGGTGAAACTTCGGAGGGAGTAGAGGTTGGAGATGAAGATGATGACGAGGACGAGCCGCATCCGGGTGAACAGTCTGTGCGGAAGAAGCTGTGGAATTTTTTTACCACATAATGGCAGCAATTAGGGTGGTATGTCCTTAGATTTGGTAGTAGGAGTTGCAGTATTTGTAGAAATTTTAGTTGTGTGTACCAAAGATTTCCACAACCACAATCTGAATTTAGGTGGTGGTTAACTTTTGCTTTCTTCCACATTTGTTTTGGTAGGTTTCAGAATGCCTCCTTCCTCTGCTTTCTGTGTTCATTGATAAGCCAGCTAGTGGCTGGTACTAGTTTATTATGCCTCTACTTTGGTGGTGGGTTGGCATTAAGGCACTGAGCTCACGTCCAGATTGATTTGTAACTTAAAAGATATTTGTGTTTTCAGTTTAGTTAGTGGAAATTGTCAACTCAGACTCAGTCGTATGAATTTTCCAAGAGACTGCCACATTTTCAGGTCTCTCCTTGCAAAAGTCAACTGGTTTATGGCTTAACTGGTAAAAATGTCACTAATATATACACAAAATTCTTTTATTTAAGCATTTAATTTTATTTTGGAGCGATAATGTCATTAATATTTTAAAATTGAAGTAAAATTATTATTGCTAGTTGGAAGGTGCCAAATGGCTTGACAGAAGATTTAATTTTTATTACATGATAAGAAGAGTTTATTGACATAGATTTGTTAATAAAATAGAAAAGTAAATAATTTAACCCTATTCTTAAAATCCAACACAATTCCTCCAAGAAACCTTGTACGAGACACGATTATCTCAAAATATTTTTTTATTTTACAGTTAAATCCATATCAACAAATCTAATCTTGTCACGTAATAAACACTAATTATTGTGTCATGTCATCTGACACTATCAAGCGACAATTTTATCCTAATTTCAAAACATGAATAATGATTTTATCAGAGTTTCTAACACATGGATTGTACTATCATTTTAAAATAAAGTTAAATGATAAATTTAAAAAAATTGTATTTTTTAGTGGCATTTTTACCTTTGAACATTATCATTTCAGTTGCTATTGATTCAGCTTATTAGAGCAATAATGGCTTGAGTTAATATATGCTTATGGGTTACATCAATTAATTCTTGTTTTTACTTTTTCTTTTGTAAAAGGAATAAATTCCGCTGGTGGTCCCACTTTTTAAGTTTGTTCACTTTAAGATTTTGATTTATTTTGATCATATTTTTAAGTTTTGCGGCTCTATGTAATCCTTTTCTTCTATTTCAGCAGTTTAAATGGACGAAAATGTATGAAAAGATGATTTTATCCTTAATTAATGATTACAATACATCTCAATTTTTTAAATTTAATCAATTCTACCCAAATATTTTCAAAACTTACACATTAACTCTCAAACTCCACAAAACCTTCACTTTTAAATATGATTGAGGGTTAATGTGTAAGCTTTGAAATTATTGGGATAGAATTAATTAAGTTTCAAAAATTGAGATGTATTGTAATCATTAATTAAGGGTAAAATCATTTTTTTATACGTTTCCGTTCATTTAAACGATTGAAATGGACGAAAAAGATTACATAAGATCACAAAACCTAAAAATATGATCAAAATGAATAAAAAACTTAAAGTAAGATGAGAATGGATCACAAACTTAAAAGGAAGACCGCTAGCTCGAGAAAAGCATAGATAAAAGTTTGCTTTGCCTCCAAGTAAATCAAGACACGTTGGGAGGAAGATGCATTTTCGCTGTCCTCATAAGGAAATCGTATTTCTGGAAGCAATTTACATTTTTGAGAAATATCCAAAATATCATCATGTTTTAAAAGTAAATGGAGAAATACAAATTCGAGGTTACTTTTAACGAGCTGAGGCGAGCTTTTCAACCGCAATATCAGAAAAATGGATCTGATACTTACATGCACGAAGAGAAGAAAAACACAAGAATTCATCAGATCCTTAAAAAAGAATGCCTACATCTCATCCATCTCCGATTCCACTAAACTGTTGCTACAGACTATTTTCCCTGCTAGAATTATGTACCCAACTTTACAAAACTTATGTACTGTGATGCTGTATAGACTTTTTTTTTTTTACTCTTTCTGTTTCTGACCTTCTAATACTTACTGTACACATGAGATGCATGCAACTCAGTAATTTCTCTTCAATCCAACTCTTGGTTCAGTAATGCTCCTCTGCCACCAATCTCACATGCTTCTTCAGATCACTACAAGTTTGAAATGGAAAACATTAGATTTTATCTTAATGCTCCAAAACCAACTTAAGGGGAAAAGTAACAGTGTTTCTAACCTGCAGCGGGGTACATTGCAGTTGGGTTCTTTGCAGCGTCTGGAGTGCAACTGTAAAGCCAGCCACACTTTCTTGCAATGTTCACAGCCGCCACGTGCTCGGACAGTGCAGTGACTTACATGTCGGAACAACTTCTTAAGTTCGAAGCAATTAGGATACGAGCACGGGCTCACTGAACATTGCGAAGCATGCACTACGAGATTCTGAAGTTTCACTACCTAAGAAAGCAGTAAACAATTTTTCACTTACTGTGACTGTGAAGGAAATAAGAGACCTGGTGGAGCTAGACAATGGCATATTCTCACAGGTACAGGTTCAGAGGCATTTTAGTGAAAACAAACCTAGCATAATCCCAGGCATAAATCCATGCAGATGATAAAAGCCTTTATTTCCATTGATGCTGATATAGAACATAAAATAATAGACTACAAAATGTAATATAACCAATATCTATCTTCAGATGCAACTTAAAATGGCGCTACAGGCAACTGGTATAAGACTGCATTGGATGTACTTTTTACTGTGTTCTAAAGATTGATAAAATTGGAGAGAGAGAGAGAGAGAGAGAGAGAGAGAACATGAGTTAGAAGTTTCTTACTGTCGATGTTTGTAGCTTAGATTCTTCACTCTTGGCCAAGCAACCAAATGTAGATGAATTCCAGCGCAAGGTGTGATTATGCAAAGCAGCACCCTTTCTTTGATAGCATGCGGCACAAACAGAAAAATTTGGGCAGACATCACAAAGCCAGCTTTTCTGCTTTGGTGTATCTTTACAACAGATGCTGCAGATATCACGCAGAGTTTTCTGGATCGGATGGTGAAGAAAATGAAGGATTACTGTTGAGGAATGTTTGGCCCGGCGAAGAGTGTCAAACTGATACTGGTTTTCCTGACAAAAACTCATGAAAGCATGCCTGTTTTCAAATAAGCTATTTCCCGAAGTACTATCTTTATCCAGGGTATCAGATGGGACTTCTACCATAATCTGTAAACAAAGGGAACAAAAAAATAGCTTGAGAGAGGTGATATCGCACTAAAATATGCTGAGTATTGCAATGTGGATGTAATGAAGAGGATGAATCCAAAAGAAAATTACCTTGGACAGCATATGTCTTTCACCACTGCTTAAAAAATGAGCATGATCTCGCTTAGTTTCCTCTGCATCAATGCACCTTCAAGATAGATGAGATATTCGAATCATTAAACTGTAATTCTTTGCTTCAGTTATGACAAGGACAGCTATTCCACGCAGAATATGTGAAACATTACTTGACAGTTACAAGAAGAAAATAGTACTAATATTTCCTTGCAAGAAAACAATAAGAAAATTACTGGTCGATGCCATCACATACAAGAATGTCAAAGAATAGGGAACTTTTGATTTCAAACTCCATTCCTGGGATACCTAGGTTAGGTTATCTCTTCAGTGCTAAAGACAACTGGATGATACAGATTACAGAAATACTAATCAAGTTGATGAGAAAGGTGAGAACAGTTTTATCAAGGGAAGCAAACAAAACTGAGTGTGAACATATTATGACACTTAAGGAGCAATTCAAAACCCAGAGCTTGTATTAAAAGGCAGAAATCTTACTGTGTATCAAGTATACAGTCCAACTACCATTTCCCATCTCAAACCCTAGATCTGAGTAGTATCCAGCTTGATTTCTAGAACAAGTTGCACATACTTCCCAAGTGCATGTTCCCCCATAAGAAAAAATTAAAAAAACCAATACAACTTATATATTCACGGGCTTTATTATCCTCTATGGTTGGTTGTGGTAAAATCATAAGTCAAGGGGTTAATTGAGGCTTCAAATTGTGGTGAAACATTTCTACTGCTAGCCAATAATTTTAATTTGAGTGTTATTGTTATAGCGTAAATCCAAAATTTATCATCATCTCTTTTGTCAAGTTGCAATCACTGTCATGGTCCACATGTGAAGTGTTTTCTTCTTTTATTCCAGTTCTCTCACTGCGCTATATACGAATGGTCATGTTAAGTGAAAGAACTCTCGAGGCTTTAAATTGTAGTGAGGCGTCAACAATAAGTTGGGTGCTTTAACAAGTGGCTTCATTATCTGTAAACCAAGAATTTCAATTAATGGAAACCACAAAGCAGGAAAATTAAGAAACTGGAGAGAGCGAATTAGTACCTCTCACACAACTGAAAGTTTCTGCATTCATTGCATTTCCATAGCCACTCAGAGAATATAACTTCATTACACCCCTTGCAAACATGCTGTAGGTAGACAATGATGAAATCCTCCTTCACGGGCAAGATAGCTTGCCCAAGCTGTTACCCAAAAAAAAGATTAAATATGAAAAAGTAGTGTGTATCAGTGATTCGCAGGAAAGATTGACAGGCAGTTTCACAACACCTGAGAAGATTGGGGGCGGATTACTTCTGGAATTTTTTTCAATTTCTCCTTTTCAAATTCCCTTTGATAAATTTTGAGTGTATAACTTTGTTTAAAGGAGTGGAAAATATTATTTTCTCAACTTTGGAAAACTCATGTGTAAAGATGGAAAACTTTGTTTTGAATATTTCCACCTTAACGGATGATTTTCTAAGGTTTAGAAAACAAAGTTTTCCGTACTTAAAACTATGGTAAACACTAAAAACTTATCAAAGGAAATTTGAGGAAACAGAAAAAAAATAATAATCAGAAACTCCCAAAATTGAAGCCCCCCCTTAATTTATCAAGAACATCTGCAGCGTGATCATAATGTCCTCAATAACGAATCTGAAAGGAAATCTGCCATTTCTCCAGGTTTCCAGTTGGGTCCTTTCCTTTCACATTGAATTTCTCATCAATCTAGTTCTTGTTTCTTTCTTAATTGAAATCTATTTCATTAGGAAGCTAATGCTATGTAGATAAAATGATTTTTTTTTTCCAAATTTTCTTTCTTATAATTTTTGGTAATTAAAAAATTCAAAAAAAAAAAAAGGAATTCCATTCTAAAAAGGATGTTTCACTTATTATTATGCTATTTCTAGATGTGATATTATATAATAATGGTCTAAAATAAGATTACCATACAGAATAAACAAATAATGATATGAAAATTTCACCTTATGCATTAGCAGAAAATCCTTGCTGGTTCCAATAGGATCTTTATGGCCCATTGCTTTCAGTGTCCTCTTTGTCAATTTTCTTGAATAGTCATCCTCACTTTCTTGCTCAATATCCTTGATAAAAGTCTCAGCAGCATCAGACCAATAATCACCATCAAAACAAGGTAATCGAGCTGCCGTAACCTTGGAGTTACATTGTCCACTTGGTACAAAGAAGCAATCATATAAATTCGTAAAGTCAACCACTATGTCTGTCTCAATTGCTTTCTGTAAGATTGACCGGTACCTGCATTATAGGGTACAAACCAGGCGAAAACATGTCACTGAGCAAATGCAGAGAAACATGGACAGTGTGGCACTGGCACAAATTCATAATGTTCATACTATCTTTCGTAGTTGACTAACATCATGAAGGTTATCCTACTGATCCATACAAAGTGAATTGTAATGCACATTCAAGTGAGAGAAGAGAGAGAGAGAGAGAGAGAGACCAGTGTCGTAAAGTTTCTTGCTTTGGTGTTTTCTGAACTTCAGGATGACAGTATAAAATATAATCTTCACCCTTCAGAGGCGGACAGGCCCATATGTAGCAGGTGGCGAACCCTCGTTCCTTGCAGTGCTCCAGGTATCCGATCTAAGCCAAATTGAAACGCAGAAATCCAGCAACGTATTAGTCAATGATATTAGCGAAAAAAAATTAAATCCGAACCAGGAATGAAAGAATAGAAAATAGAAATACCAATATTTCATGGTAAACAAAGGTACGAAGAGCTTCTCCAGCTACTGTTTTCCTATCAGGCTTAAAGTATTTAACAGAATCCAGATATGATATATAAACACTACGCTGATTTGGCTTTGCACATTCTGCTCCGTATTCCTGAACATACATGCTGAAAAGGCATACATCTACGCCTTCAACATTTTGAAAGAGAAGAATAACCTGATAAAGAAGTAAATTCTCTGTCAGATAACAAAATTAAAAGATAAAGAATCGATTAAACAAGAGCAACTAACTGGAAGCAGGGCCATGTTCCCGAGAACTCAAAACCAGCTCATTTACCATTTCCTAAAATTAAAATTGTATTGTCCTCCACTACAGGAGATTCTTGAAAAACATTCTAACCCATTTCCTAACTTATGAATGAAGACATCTGAGAGAGAACACTTGTATCAAAAGGAACTGTAACTATTAGACCTTACCTTTGACCTGTACGGAAACTCTGCTGGATAATCCTCACCATGTAGAGCGTCTAAAAATTGCTTCTTTACTTTCAAATGCTTGTCAACAGATGACACCACTCTGATAACAAGTTCTTCAGCTGTAGGAACCTGGACGCCAGTAAACACTAATAAATAACGTAGCTATATTATAGACATCAACTTGAATAACGTGCATAAAAAATCGCATGTCCACAAGGATAGGATTCAGAACAATAGACTCCAAATCTGAGAGTTAAATTGACTCCTGATCTTATGTTCAAAATAGAATCAGGATGCAGAAAGACATAGCAAAATTCCTCCTTTTTCTGTTGTTTTCTTGCTTTATTTAGATAAAAGTAACAATGTTAGCACATAAAAGGGTATGCAGAAGACCTATGAGTTAAACAATTATTCACTGTTTAATGTTTTCCTTTTTAGAAAGAAAAACCTTTTGACCTCAAAACTAGGATAAGTGTCATTTCTCCATTATAAGAAATTAGGATCAAGCTTAAAGTTAGTTAGAGCAAAACTTATTGTTGAAATAAAGTAGGCAAGAAGCAGATCATTTCCACAAACGTATGCCAAACTTTGAGCACTGCATTTGCCTTTTTTCACCCGATAAGCACAAAACAACCTATATATATATATATA
>JBBYHH010234050.1:0-13170 GCA_038382905.1 Daphne laureola
GTTGGCGATGGTCAACGCTGGTCCGGCAGGTTTGGGGAGTTTAATTGAAATTTGAAAAAATTTAGGTAGATTTGTTAAGTTTAGAATTGTTTGAGGTGATTAAATTGTTAAGTTAAAAATATTAAGGTGCAAATAGATCTTTTAAGTAAATTACAGTAGTTAAAATTACCATTTTTTCAGAAAATATGTTAAACTTAATGTCAAAACTAACAGATAGGACCATGAATTGAGAAAATTTTTGAAAATAGGACTCCAGTAATACAAAAACTTAAAATGAGACTATGATAGTAGAAACATTTAAGTTAAGAGATTATGAGTGCACTTTACCCATAAAGATAGGCACTAAGGCAGAGGAGGACAAATCCATAGATGTCCTCTGAAGAACAAGTCAAGCAATAAAACTAGGAGGGGCCGAAACCACTTAGTCAGGTCCAAGCTGATTGCTCTCCCGAGAAGAACTCGACATGAAAGGTAGTGATGCACACTTCTTACCCGATCCCTAAAGCGAAGCCAAGGCCCATACTAAGGAGAAGCTCCTACCTCGGTTTCCAAACGCTTGAGGTACTCTTTTTCCACGTAGGTACAACACCCACACCTAAAACAAAAATTTGTGAGCCTTTCATACTGAAAAAAAAAACCATTATATCTTAGTCAAATCTACCAATACCACACGAACACCCCTACGCAAGAATTTAGAGACATCCACACAACACACAGCTGGAAAGAAGCACCTTCACACTTAACCTCCACCCAAAAAATAATCAAACGACCAATAGACCCATCTCCTTGGTCACCCATGTGAATGGCATATCTAGAACATGAATCCAGAAGTAGTGTGATAAAAAAACATTGATGCAGGTCTGTCAGAACCAATTACTTGACGAAAAAAAATCAATCGGTCGTTGAATGACCAAGGACCTTTCTCCAAGATAAGAGAGACATGGTTCTCATCTTTGAGGTCCACGAGGAACAAGTTTTCCTGGTTGCTCGGGGTGCCTGATCGCAACACAAACTTCACCCAACCACGTCACGTTGCACGGAGAAAAGATGCCAAAAGCTCGGCTAGTATCGAACGCGCTAAGAGAAGCGTGACTGCCAAGCAAGCCTCAACGGATGGGCAACGACCACCACACCGACGTCATCCTTCTCCTTAGAGAGAGTCAACGAGATTGCCTCCAATATCATCCATAGAGTCGCAGGCAAAAGCAATCGAAACTTCAGAAGATGGCTGGGACAACCGAGACAAACACGCAAGAGATACTCTTATAGAAGAAAACTCGATAAGACTGACTCATCTTCCAGCCAACGCGAGGGTGGGACGAGGTCTATAACGGCGGAAACCTGCTGATCGGTTGAGCTTGATCAACAAGAACGATGACACACTAGAGCTGAAAACCCTAAGTCAAATTAAGGTTAAGAATTTGGTACCCTAATTTTTTTTTTGTTTTGCTTTTGTCACCCATGTTTATCCAACAGTCACCTTTTACTATTATTTAAAAAAAAATGTCATCGACGTTTTATATTTGGACATTTTTTGTCATCAATGTCAGAGTCGCTAGAAGGAGTTGGAAATCGAGCATGTATAACGACAATGAGGATCTCTGTTTCGTTTGAGAGAGAGAGAGAGAAGATACAATGAAGAGCGTTAAATTTTTGGATTTAAAGTTTTGTTTTAAAGTGATTTTTTATTAGAAGTTCAATGGCCATAGTTTAATTAGGTGATATAGCTAGATTAAAAACTTTAGGGTGCAAAATAGAATGACAGAAAAAGTATAGGCACTGCAGTAATCATTTTTTATATAGATCCGTTAAATCGAACAATCAATTTAACGATGTAGGACTTGATTGAGTAAGAAATCAGAGGTAAGAGATTTTAATAGGATAAAATCTTAAAACAAGACCGAATATGACATACTACTAAAAAAATGTCAGCCCTCGAGGTGGCAGATCCTCGAGAACCGCACAACCCTTTTCAGGAAATGACTTATGCTACGCCACCCCAAGCAGCGGTCGGCGCGCCCATCGACTGAAGGCGGGGTAGGATTCGATCCTAATGATTTTGAAACTAACCTTTAAAAATCTCTATTTTTACCATCAATATTTTTTTCGGATTTAAAATGTCATCCAAATTTTGTTAAAGATGTAAGTTTGTCACTGGACGTTCGGTCATAAAGCAGTGAGCAGTTGTTGGAGGCGGAGACAGTCACGAACGGTGCAGGAGAGATCGGAAAACATATCGGTAGCTCAAATGCGACAGTTCAGAGCTTCGGTTAGCTGAATCGAGGCACATAAGTTCGCGTTTTTCATTTAGATCTGTTACGGTTAGTGGTGTTCTGGTACTGACTGAGCAGGGAAAATACTGATATTGGTCTAGTGGAGGTCTCACAAATGTTGGAGGATAAGTTTCCTTTCAAGTTAACGGTTTTGTTATGTCACGTTGCACCATTTACCTAATAGTGATAAATTTATACCTAAAATGAAATGTTGATGACATGTTTACTCTGAAAAAAAAGGTTAGAGCCAAAATAAGAAATTTTAAAAAATTAGTGGTAAAAGTACTCTTTCTCTGAAATAAAAATAAAGATAAAGGAGAAAGGGAGAAAGGTAAAAATCACCTAAAAAACCTGAAACTATTTAAAGTATCTCATTTTGGCCTCTGAAACACAGGCCAAAGACGTGAAAGAAGCAAGCAAGCAAGCAATGAAATGAGATCTTTGATTTAAGTCAGAATTTCTTAAACGGAAATGTGCCGGACTCTAAGAGGATAAATCGCGAATATTCTGTTTAATTAACGGTAAATGACTGATCTATTACAGTTTTAAGATTTAGAAGGTTTTATATCGGCCCACTTAATAGTTCAGTGGCCAAAATAAGACACTTTAGATAGTTTAAGGTTTTTTTTTGTGCTTTTTAACGGAAAAGGGAGAGAAAAAATACCAAAGCCGTGGCACGCAAACGCAGTTGATCTTGATCAGAGATCTGTCGCGTTCTACTAGCTCGCGGTCTCACCTCCATTGCAGTGGTTCTGGTGCTTCGATCTAAAAAGAGTCAGTTAGATCCCCACCAAAATGGATAATGGGGTGGCCGAAAGAGGCGGTGAAGACGCATTTCCGAGCCGCATCGGCCGCAAATACTATCCGGTGGGTGCCCATGACCGCGCAGTCCTCGAGATGTCCTCCATGGATCCCTCCTCTTCTTCACACTCTTCTCTCAAGTAAAATTTCCTTTTGTTTTCTACTAGTAAAGTGTTATGTTTCTGCCTCAAATCTCCATGGCAATGCGTTTCAATATCGTTGCATCGTTTGGGCCTAGTTTCTATTCAACTCCGCCTGATGGACAAGTTTTCTCTTCCTAAATGCTACCCTAACCTCAGTAATAACATGTTCTTGCTTTGCTCTGGTGCTGCGGAGCTATGATCTACTTGTATGGCTGTTGCTGGCTTGCTTTTGTCGTTGAAGATGCTCTTATGTTTGCTATTGTCCCATGTCAGGAACATAAAAGTTGTCATAGATGATCACATGCATTCTGATACAAACGAAGGACCAACTTCTGATAATCCTGATCCTAATGGTTCGCAGAGGGAGCACAAATTGGAATTGTTTGGTTTTGACTCCTTGGTTAATATTCTTGGACTCAAAAGGTGAGCTACTACGTTTTTGTCTAATGCTCTACTTGCTAGGGAAATGCTGTCTGGATTCGATCCATTCCTGCCACTCCTGTATATGCTACTCCATTAGCATATGTTTGTTTCATATCATGTTTGCCATCTTCAGTGGAGTTGCGTTCTTTCACATGTCATTGCGTTAAACATGTTACATTTATTCTTCCATGCTTTAATTATCTTAGTTTTCTTAAAAAAACTAATGCAATTTCCTGGTGAAGATAATTGCTATGGTTCACTGGCTTTTTAGTGGTTAGTTTGTTTATGGCGTTTAGTATGTCTTGGTTACATTTACTTTGGGTTTAAAGGAGGAAATGTGTAGCTTTCAACTTACTATTGAGCTATATGTTTTCCAGTATGACAGGAGAGATATTTCAAGCACCTCCAAGCCCTCGAGATGGTGAAGAAGTTTCCATAACAGATGGGCGCCCAAAGGTATCTAAATGGAATTAAATATTCTCAATGACTAACAATGTTTTCTTTTTCTCAAAAGAAAATTAGAGTGAAAAGAAAGGTGCTTGGACCAACAATTCTCTAAATCTATTTTCAGATATGGGCTTTCCCTCTTACATAAACATTTTTGTTGGACACTAGCATGATCATTATTTATCAGATTCTCATTTTATCACTCCCATTGTCATCATGAAATTGTGACATTTATATTTTCAGCCTTCGGATGTCAAACTAGGCACGTTGATGGGTGTGTTTGTCCCATGCTTGCAGAACATATTGGGAATTATCTACTATATTCGTTTCTCTTGGTAACTCTTCTGCTGACCGATAATTTTAAGATTAAGTTGGTCCAGTTCCAACCTTTTTGTCCTCCTGTGATCTGTTTGGTTTATATATGATCTAGGAGAATATTGTGGAACTGAATCTTTCTTAAAGCACTTGACATTGTTCATGAGTCGTATTTGAGAGTGTTTTTCCAAACATGAAACTTTCAGTCTTATGTAAGATTTTCTAAATGTTCAGTATATTGCAAAGTGTTTGGATTGCCCACTTTTTTATTTTTATTTTTCCACCTGTACAAGCTATTGAACTGGCATTTCTGTTTCTGTACTGCTATAGATTCTATTCCTATTCCCTTCGTTTGACTTTCACGTTTCAAGATTTAATATTTGACTCAAATATTTACAAAGATAAATAGTGGAAAAAAAAACAAAAACATATATTTAGAAAATTTAGATTTAGAGTTATGATACACATATGACTTTAAATGTCTAAACATTCATGAAAAAAAATCATAGGTTAAATATTGTAAAACAACAAAAAGAAATAGGTCAACTTTTTGAGGATGGTGGAGGGAGTATTTGTTTTCTCTTCGTCTTCTTAATAATCATATTTTCAGATTATCTTATGACTCATTAAATGATAGGATTATTGGCATTGGTGGCATAGGCGGATCTCTAGTACTTGTAGCGTTTTGCAGTTTATGCACATTCTTGACTGCAATATCATTGAGTGCCATTGCTACTAATGGTGCAATGAAGGTAAGGTTCATTCTTTCTCGCAGAACTTGTTCTGCAATTCATGTGATACTCTTGACATGCATTAGGTTAAGCTCTACTAATCAAGAATAATTAGGTTTAGCGGTTTTTATTTTTTTTCCTAAAAATTATGGAGTACTAATATCTGAATTTGACTTCTTTGTAGCTTGTAATTCAACTGACCATTTGATTGACAGTTTAATGTTGGGGGTAAATAGGTTTCAGACGCATTATGAAAAAGATGCAGGCATGATTTCTGAAGACCTTTCCTATAGAAGTCTTGCATGAGACAAATCACTAAGAGGCTTTCTGTAACATTTATTCATATGTTGGATTTTCCTTAGAGAATTTTGTGACATGTATCATGCTTAGGTGAATTCAGGTTTACATTATTATCGAAGTGAATGTCTTGCAGTTATCTTGCTTATCTTACTTGTAGGGTGGGGGTCCTTATTATCTTATTGGACGTGCACTGGGTCCTGAAGTTGGTGTTAGCATTGGATTGTGTTTCTTTCTTGGGACTGCAATTGCTGGAGCTCTGTAAGTGTTCTTCACTGCACCTAATTTTAGTAGCGCTTTGATTATGGTGGAGATGGTCAGTGTATGTGTCTATTTCATCTGTGTGTCAATATGCCTATCAATTCAATGGTACATATGTTATTCTAGTCTGCTCATTTGCTTCTCATGTTGGTTCCAGTTATGTGTTGGGAGCTGTAGAGACCTTTTTAAAAGCTCTGCCTGCTGCTGGAATATTTACTGGTAATTGCTTTTTTTTTTCCCGATTTTACTGGTTCTATTTGTTGATGGCTTCAATACTTTTTTTTCCTTTTTTGACTTAGAAAGCTCATGAAGCTAGTTTTTCGTGTGTGTTTGTTAACGTAAGTGGAAACTACAATTTTTTGTGGTTCTTACTAGTTGGATCATGGATGTTATTTTTAAACTTCTATACATATGCTGTTAGCGACAAAATCGGTACTAACTCATTTTATCATCTTTGTGACTGATGCAGAGACTACAATAAGGGTCAATGGCACTATTTCAGAACAAATACAGAGCATAAACATTCATGATTTGCAAATCTATGGGATTGTTGTAACAATTCTCCTGTGTTTCATAGTATTTGGTGGGGTGAAAATGATAAATCGTGTTGCACCTGCTTTCCTTGTACCTGTTTTATTCTCAATCTTTTGCATATTTGTTGGCATTTTTCTGGCGAAGAAGGATGATCCTGCAAGTAAGTTATTAACTTCTACACTCTCTCTCTCTCTCTCTCTCTCTGGGTGTACTTTCTCGGTCTGCTCCTACAGTCTACTCCCAGGCCTATTTGTACGTTAGTCACAGTGTCTGCCTTGGCTTTTGGTAAATTTTTTCTCAAGATAAGGATTTAATTAGTTGCCTCTGATAATTCATTCTAGTATCTGTATCTGAGCCTCAACATATTCAGCCTTGTTCTAATGTTGTTTTGCATTTCTTTTGATGCATTTCATGTTTGATCAAGTTCCTGAATATGCTTCTTCAGAGCCTGGCCAAGTAGCCTTCTCTTAAAATTTTACATAGAATTTTATAGATACAGTAACATACAGGATTTGGAGAGTTTTCAGATGAAACTATTCAGGAGATGTTTAGGGTCCGTTTACTTGTGGAAATATTTTCAAGTTTTCATCTCCAAATTTTCTTTATAAATGTTTGATTATATAACTAGCTTTCAAGTGATGGAAAATCTTGGTTTCCAAATATTAGAAAACTCTAGTATTAAAATGGAAACCTTCCAAACAATGTTTCCTAATTTAATACTAGAGTTTTCCAAAGTTTGAAAAATAAGGTTTCCATAACTTAAAAGCTAGTTATGTGATCAAACATTTACAAAGAAAATTTGGAAATAAAAACTTAGAAATATTTTCACAAGTAAACGGACCCTTAATGTCTGAGGTGAAACAGTCTGGCCAAGTAGTCTTCTCTAATTTCTTTTGTTAACTGGATTAGTAGAAAGATAGTGCCTGTGTTTCGCCTGTTAAAATGTTATTTTTGGTTATTTCATTTGTTACCACCCTTTTCCCGGATGATGGTGAAGCATGTGGTGTTTCATGCAGACGGAATTACAGGCTTGAGTTTGGAAAGTTTTAAAAACAACTGGAGTTCTGATTATCAGACTACCAATGATGCTGGGATCCCTGATGCCAAAGGAGATGTCTATTGGAATTTTAAGTGAGAATCTTGTGCAATGCTAAGTAATACTTAAATTTTTAGCTTTTAGTCATGCTTCAGTTAAATGAACCTTGCCATAACTGGAGTTTACCGTAGCAAGAAAAGGCAAGCACCAACATATATCTGATATCTCACCTTTTAGGCATCTTTTGGGCAACCTCTATATTTCTCTATTTCCAATTATTAAGTCTGCTTATGAGGAAACTGGTACTTACTGATCAGATGTGATGATACTGCATTTCAATTCTTGATCACCCATACATATAACTGGAAAGTGCTTGCTTTGTACACTTCTGTAGCTCTGTCTACTAAATTTCAATTATACGAGTTATTGAACTTGAACAGAAGCATTACTCTAAAGTATTGAATATAGCACTTCCTTCAGTTCCCTTCATAAGGTCATCTAAATTGGTCGAAATATTTATGGTTTTAATTTCATGTATTTCCTTTGTGTTTTCAGTGCACTGGTGGGGCTCTTTTTCCCTGCAGTAACTGGAATTATGGCAGGTTCCAATCGATCCGCATCTTTGAAAGATACACAGCGCTCAATTCCTATAGGAACATTGTCTGCGCATCTCACAACTACTGCATTATATGTAATATCTGTCTTGCTTTTTGGGGCTGTCGCCACTAGAGATAAACTTTTGACAGACAGGTATCCTCTTTTGTTTGCCATTTCAAACAGTTCTACTTTGGCATTTAGATTCTGAACGGATCCTCTCATTTTCAAATTGTTCCACTTCTTTTCAAACAGCACAAATGCAACAATAAGCATCTTTGCTCATTTTCTTCTTCACTTCAGGTGAACATCGTCTAAAGTAGTTGTATACATCAACCTTTTGGTGCAGGCTATTAACTGCTACAATTGCTTGGCCTTTTCCTGCAATTGTTCACATTGGAATTATCCTTTCCACATTAGGTGCGGCTCTTCAAAGTTTGACAGGTGCCCCATGGCTTCTTGCTGCCATAGCTAATGATGATATTCTTCCCATTCTCAATTACTTCAAGGTCATGGATGGAAGTGAACCTTATGCAGCTACACTCTTTACATCATTTATCTGTCTCAGTTGCTGCATCATTGGGAATCTGGACCTTATCACACCTACTGTAACTATGTTTTTCCTTCTTTGTTATGCTGGTGTGAACTTGTCTTGCTTTCTCCTCGATCTTCTAGATGCTCCAAGTTGGCGTCCCCGCTGGAAGTTTCACCACTGGAGCTTATCCCTTTTTGGGGCCACGCTTTGTATAGGTAGGCTTCCAACTACGTTCAATTAGGACTTACTCTTTCCCACTGGTTGCAGACACTGTATTCTTCCTGTAATGGTATTGCTCACGTTCTTCTATCTGTTTTGTATGTGCTGCAGTGATCATGTTCTTGATCTCTTGGTCATTTACTGTTGTATCGTTGGCCCTCGCAAGCCTCATTTATTATTATGTGTGCTTAAAAGGAAAGGCCGGGGACTGGGGTGATGGTTTCAAAAGTGCATACTTTCAACTAGCCCTTCGGAGTCTTAGATCACTGGGAGGTATGTCCCTGCCAGTATACATGTGTTTTCATTTCTAGTCTGCGAGTAGTTGTACTTATTGTTCTATTAATTGGCAGCAAGCCAGGTGCACCCGAAAAACTGGTACCCAATCCCTCTGATATTCTGCCGGCCATGGGGAAAGCTGCCAGAAAATGTTCCATGCCATCCCAAGCTTGCAGACTTTGCTAACTGCATGAAGAAGAAAGGCCGTGGGATGTCCATATTTGTGTCGATACTAGATGGTGACTACCATGAATGTGCTGAAGATGCCAAGGTTGCTTGCAGGCAGCTTGCTACCTACATTGAGTACAAGCGCTGTGAAGGTGTTGCTGAGATAGTTGTAGCACCAAGTATGACTGAAGGATTCCGTGGAATTCTCCAGACAATGGGCCTGGGCAATCTTAAGCCGAATATTGTAGTGATGAGATACCCAGAAATATGGCGTCGTGAAAACCTGACAGAAATACCAGCAACCTTCGTTGGAATAATCAATGACTGTATTGTAGCAAATAAGGCAGTGGTCATTGTTAAGGGCCTTGATGAATGGCCCAATGAATATCAGAGGCAGTATGGCACAATTGATTTGTATTGGATTGTGAGGGATGGTGGTCTCATGCTGCTTCTTTCTCAGCTTCTTCTTACAAAAGAGAGCTTTGAGAGTTGCAAGATCCAGGTGTTCTGCATCGCAGAGGAGGATGCAGATGCAGAAGGGCTCAAAGCTGATGTAAAAAAATTCCTGTATGATCTGAGAATGCAAGCCGAAGTAATTGTTATAACCATGAAATCATGGGATGCTCAAGCAGAGGGTGGGTCTCAAGATGAATCCTTGGAAGCGTTCTCTGCCGCACAGAAGCGGATTACAAGTTATTTGGCGGAAATAAAGGCAGAAGCTAGCGAGAGGGGAAGCATCTTAATGGCTGATGGGAAGCCAGTTGCTGTGAATGAGCAACAAGTGGAGAAGTTTCTTTACACAACTCTCAAACTAAACTCGACGATACTCCGATATTCAAGGATGGCTGCAGTTGTTCTGGTGAGTCTACCACCACCACCTCTCAATCACCCAGCATACTGCTACATGGAGTACATGGATTTGTTGGTAGAAAATGTTCAGAGGATGTTGATTGTTAGAGGATACCGGAAAGATGTTGTAACTTTATTCACGTAGTCGGTGAAGGTATGCATGAAACAGACTGGGATTAGCGCATTGTTCATATACCAATTTTACCCTTTAGATTAGTTGAGATTAGAAGTTAACACTGATTTTTTTCTTTTGGCTGCAATCGGAATTTGTGGCAGCCGTTTTGTTGTGTTCTATACATGTTACTCCATATAGCAAAACATTCAAGTGCTTGATGATTTGTTCATCATGTTTCCTGTGGTTGGATCAGAGTTTGTTATCCTAGAACTTATTAATTATGAAAAAAAAATTAAGTTTTCATCTCTAATTTTTCTTTGTAAATACTTGATCATATAATTATTTTTCAAGTGATGAAATTTTTTGTTTTCTAAACTTTAAAAAACTCTAGTATTAAATTAGAGAATTTTCAAACAAGGTTTCTAGTTTAACATTAGAATTTTTCAATTTTTGAAAAATAAGGTTTTTTATCATTTAGAAGTTAGTTATACAATCAAATATTTACAAAGAAAATTTAGAAATGAAAACTGGAAAAACCTTCCACAACTAAACGGACCCTTAGGTACCGTTTAGTTGATAAAAACAGTTTTCATTTTCATTTCGTGTTTTAGTTTTCATTTTCAATATGTAATTTTTAAAAATAGTTTTCTGAAAACACGTTTACTAATAAAATTTTGAAAATAAAAATTGGACTAATCACCGAATCATCGCCGGACCGCTGCAAGATTCCGGCCGGATCATCGCCGGACCCCTGCCAGTTCACCGACCACCGTCAGTTTTCCGGCCGGCAGAGGTCCGACGGTGGTCCGACGACTGTCCCGCAACTGTCCGACGATGGTCTGGCGGTAATCCGACGATGGTCGAGCAACGTTTCGGCGACTGCCCGGCTGCGGTCTGGCAACGGTCCGGTGACATTCCGACAACTTTCCGGCGAACGTCCGGCGACATTCCGGCAACGGTCCGGTAACTTTTCGACGAACTTCCGGTGACATTCCAGCGGCAGCCCGGCGATGGTCCGCGGTAGTCTGACAATAGTCCGACGGTAGTCCGGCGACTATTCGACTATGATCGTCGCCTGTTTTCGGATGAAAACGTCAAATTGTTGTTTTCAAAATCCTTTACAAATTTGTTTTCATTTTCATATGAAAATGAAAATGAAAATGAAAATAGTTAGGTGAACATGTTTTCCTTTTATTTTCAGTTTTTAGAGAATTTTCTGAAAATTCTCTAAACTAAACGCACCCTTAGTATTTTAGGCCTACTAGGGAAACAAATGAAGATGAGCTTAGATAAATTCCTACACTTTGTTTCTTTTAGAAACAATCATCACAAAACTCACCTAGCAATTTCTCTTGAAGAAATATTGCTAAAATCCCCTCTAAAGTGCTCCTTAAATTCGGTTTCCTTGCTCCTTGACGTTTGACAGAGATATTGTCCAAGAACCAAGTTAAACTTCTTGCAAATACTGATGGACCCGCCAGCTTCTAGTGCACTTTTGGTGACCTTCTTAGTTTCTGTTTACCTTGATTCCTTCTACAAACTTGTATCTAAGATGTTACTGAAAATAGTTGATGAAGGACTCAAAATGAGATGGAGTTCAAATCTTGATCAAAACGGTGGTTGAAGCGCCGGTTTCTTGGTTGAGGGAGAGAAAGAAAACCGCTGGCTTGTAGGAGGATTTTGGGCATCTTCTTTGCGTCCTTTGCTCCTGGTTCCTTCTACAAAGTTGGAGCTAAGATGATGATGCAGATATTTGATGTAGAAGTGAAGAATAAATGAGAACTATTTCTTGGTGAAATTGAAGCACAAAGGCCGGCGGTTTAAGGAGAGGAAGATGAGAGTGAATGAATGAAGCTTGAAAGCTCTTGAACACATGAGAGAATACTTAGGAAAGTTGTAAGAAATGGTTGGGTAATGAGAAAGAGTAAGGGCCGGTTATGGTGAGATGGTGAGAGGATGGTGTATTAGTTTATTAGGCTAGGGAGACATGGATCCATAAATCACTCATTATCTTAATAAAATAATACCTACTTATATAACAATAACCTAATGTTCCCAACCATTGTTTAAATACTCAATTACACAAAATATCTCCCAACCAACCCCATTTTCCCTCTAATTCAGCCAGCCCTAATTAAGTAGGATTAGTGGGCGTTTTCGTCCAATTTTTTAAAATGACAATTTTACCCGTCGAAACTGAATTTTGCAAAAATGGCCAGGGACTCACGTATCCTTATAAAAGTGTGAAATCTCATGGAATTGACCTCAAATTCATTCCCGGAACATGAGAATCATTAGAAAATGTGTTCCTGCACGTTTAAAACCGAGTCCCGGTAATTACAGATTTTGACGTTCACGCAATATTTCCTAGAAAATTACTATTCATCGGGGGTGACTTTAACATTCTTCCCCCCTTAAGACTCTTGGTCGTCCAAGAGTATCCTCAACTTCCATGTCAGTATCATTTCTGATCATCCTTACGGAAACTTGAACTGCAACGTAAGTGGAATGAACGATTCCCGAGTCCTATCTTCAGGAACGGGTCGTCAATAGAAAACTCCAGATTAACTTCCAATACACAGTTGTCGCCGATACGTCATTGTGACAAAAGTCGGCGCTGCAAACTAATGACCTTCCTGTGATCAAAACTAATTCTCAAAAGTTCTTCTCGAACTTACCAATATAACCCTGTTGGACGTTTTAGCATAACAACGAACCCATGTTGGTACCAGCGAAGGGATCTAAGTTCCCCATGATCCATCGTCATATCACAATTGGTCATAATTTGACCCAAATCACAATTAGGTTCCTAGAACCTCATAATCACGTAATGTCATCGTCTTGCCAGACGAAAGAACACTCGTCTCATCAGACAGAATAAACCATACTTTCACGATGACTCCCGATGGTCAGAACGTAACCAAATGGGGTCCCATATAATACATATGCATGATACCAACATGGATCATATCTCTAATGGGTTCCAAACCCGGACTGTCGTCGAAATAATCGACGCTTATAGTGTAGATCACTAGGTGAGATAAACCTTAAGATATTTTGTATCTTTAGCCTCCGAGTTTCGGAGTATCAGAATACTAACTATACCAAACTTACCTCGAAAGGTATTATATACACATGCCAACATTTGCAACC
>JBBYHH010234160.1:0-13168 GCA_038382905.1 Daphne laureola
ACAAATGTCACAAAAAGGACTATTTGTTATAGTGTGGTAATTATTGTAATGAAATGGATCAAACAAAAGAATCCATAGATAGCAATGTTATTAACCACTTCCCTTGTCTTTGGAAAATTGAATGTGACTTTTAGATCTTGTGTTTCATTATTTAACTCAAATTGTTACTAGAGTATATAGTGAAAACAGTTTAAAAATGTACATATTTATAAAAGTTGGAATTCAGATTATGGTACGCATTTGAATTCTTTAATTTTACATATCTAAACCTTCATGAAAAAGATTCATAGATAAAATACGTGAAGTTAAGGGGAAAAAAAAACCATTGGATTTTTATGGGACTGAAGAAGTACTAGAGTAGAGGTAGAGATCGTAGGGGCTTCGCTTTCTGCAAGGTGATTCCAAACTTGTCCTCCATGCACAAATTCACTGGAGATAACCCATCTTCAAGTCTCCAATCAAAGCCATGCAGAAGTGACCCCAACATCATATGTAAGAACCTCATCGCAAGCGGTAGCCCTGGACAAATTCTCCGACCAGCTCCAAATGGTACGAACTCAAAATTGGTACCTTTCAGATCCACATTGCTGCTCAAAAACCTCTCTGGAATGAAAGAATTAGGGTTTTTCCAAGAACTGGCATCTCGACCTATGGCCCAAGCATTGACCATCACCTGGGTAGCTTCAGGCACAAGAAAGCCACCTATTTCAACATCTTTTATGGCCTTCCTTGGAAGCAATAGTGGAGTTGGTGGGTGCAACCTTAATGTTTCGTCCACGACCGCTTGTAGGTAAGGTAAAGCCATAAGGTCGGATTCCTGCAACTCACCGTCCTTTCCTATGAGTTTCTCTAACTCAGTTTTGGCTTTCGATAGTGTGGCGGGGTTGTGAAGGAGCTCTGCCATGGCCCATTCCAGTGTGCTTGAAGTAGTTTCAGTCCCCGCTGTAAATAGATCCTATAACATCCAAAAAAAAAAAAATAGTACATGTGCATGATTGATCTTGCTGAAAATTTGGAAAATTTTGTAAAGCTTTTAAAATTAATGTGAAATTCGTGTGATGAAAAAGATCGAAAGAAAATAACACAATCCTATATATAGTCGCAACGTTTTCTAGAAAAGTAGTTTCTTACAAGCTTCCATATTTATCAATTGGCGGTTGTAGCAGATCTTCAATTAAAATATAAGGTCATAGACAAACTTTAGTTTCCTTTATACAATTTTCTTAGGGTAATTTTTGTTTTTTTTTATTTAAAAATAAAACACTGAGATTTAGTAAAATCTTTAGTTTGTCTACTTTATTTTCAAAAAAATTCAATTACTCTCTAAGGAAATCTTTAGTTACTCTTCTTTACTGTTTGTGGTGTTAATTGACTATTAAAGATATTAGTGATAATTACACTAATTGCACTATAAAACTGTCAATGGCAGGTTTGGGCTCACCTGCATCGCGGCGGCATAGGCCCACCTACGTCCCAACGGCCTTAGGTCATTCACATCATTGCGGCGTCAGGTGAGACTGATGGCTGGTGGGGTGGTCGTTTGGGGAGGGAGAAATATGGGCAAACCCACCATGGGGCCACACGGGGCGCGTGTTCCGAGTAAAATTTTACAATTAATAATTCTAGTGGTAAATCTAGAGTGAAGTTGAAGAGTGAATTAAAAAGGTTAGAATGGAATGTGAAAAGGTAGAGTGATTTGGAGTTTGAGGATTTTTTGCAATAGATTTTAGATGGGATTTTGCTCTCTCTTTGTAGTTGGTGGATTGGATTTGGCGCATTTGGGTGTTGTTGGAAATTAAGGTGACTTTACATTTTCTTTTCTTGAGAGATTGCTGGCTTTGTGGGATGATATTTTGTTAATTTAGGGGTGTTTGTTTCAGTATTTGGCTGAAATTTTTGTATTTACTCTTCTTTGTAATAAAATTTTAGTAGCCTTTAAAAAAAAAAAAAAAAAGTCCTAATGGTAGTATTTTTTAATATAGATAAAGTATAGAGATCCTTTTGAAAACTAATAGATAGTTGAAGGGTTGACTGAAATTTAAAGCCAAAAAAGGAGAAATGAACGCTCTAATCCGCGAGCGTCCCGTAGGGAAGAAAAATGGCTAAACTAGTTTATGCATCCTATATATTACTTCCTTCGTCCATTTTTAGTTGCATATATTAAATTTTATAGTTCTGATTGATTTAAATTTTCATTATGAAGATTTTAATTTAAAAAAATATATATATTTAGAAATAAGAGATGTTTATTTATCATTTTCATATAAATTATTAAACTTTATACATTAAAATATTAAAAAATAAAAATTATAAATTAAATACTGAAAAACATTGTAGGAACTAAAAAGGGACGGAGGGAGTACTATATTATAAGAGTGTAATTTTTCATCAAGTCACAAAAATTTATTATATAAATCTTATAATTTGATAAAATATTAAGAATTAGTCCTAAATATTTTTAATGTTACTAACTATTGTTAAATAAAATAAATTATATTTCTCCTAACAAATAAGAAGAGTGTTAACATTTTATAAAATCGGAATATTCTATCTTAATATTTTGAACGGATAAAACGTAGTTAATTTTTTCTTCATTTAGATCAAATTTCTTTTAAAACATTATTACAAACATTTTACAGTAACTGACTAAAAATCCCAACAAAAAGAAAAAGCCTTAAAATATGAGTAATATATAAATGTGCCCCACATGACAAAAATGTTGTGTGGTGGTGTCAAATGAGATTATAAAAATAAAAAATAAAAAATAAAAAATAAAAGTTGAGTGGATAGAGTGATTAGAGTTATTGATGTCAAATTAGAGAATAAAAAATTAAAAGAAAGATAGTGAAAATTATAAATTGGTAACTTCGTTTAAAAAAGTTTACTAATTAATTAAAGAAACGTTGAACAGTTGGCATTATACTATTTATCTTTTGATTTAATAGTAAAATGTCTATCTTTCTATAAAAAAGGAAACGTTACAAATATTTATGAATGTCCTAAAAAGGAAAATTTTGCTATAATAAAGAGATGGAGAGATAATAAATTTCTTCATGTAAATATATAGTATACTGTAAATATTATGAAATTATTTCCTTGGTGAACTAGATAGCTATATAATAGTAAAAGTTTGTCAAATTTACCTTCAACTCCACCATACGTGCGAGAGAAGTTTATCTTTCATGAAGGTTAGAAGTTGAAAATGAGTTTTGCTAAATTTCCGTAGCTACACTTTCAACACTAAGGTGATCGGCTCCGTCGGGTGCCTCCCACCTGCATCGTTATCGTCCCTGGACCTCGCTATACATTTCCTTAAGACATCTCGTTCCACCAGTGCGCCTTTCAGTGAGTTCGCTACTAGAAGTCTACAGAGTCTCGTGTTATGGTTGGCCTAGGGTTGGCGTCTGCTGCCTCCATCGAGGTTTGCTTTAGGCCGTAGTTGCTACTACATCAGTGTTAGGGCTGGCTTCTATCGTTGGGATGTCACTCTATCTCTCCTGGGTCTCGCCCTGCTCGCTTTGGTGTGTGGATGATGGATTCTGAATCTGGTTCTATTAGTAGGGTTCCTAGCCCTCAGGCCTGGCCTTGCCCCCGCGGGCCAGCGGTTAGTTTTGGTGGTTGGGCGTTTTGTAAGGAGGGTATGTTGTTAGGAAGTGTTGTTTGTTTGGTTGTGGTTCTACTAGGTTAGTGGCAGGGTTGAACAAGGTCTCACCCTCCTCGATGCAATGAACAATCCTTCTGCGAGCTATCTAGGTCGTGAGTCTCCCTGGACCGTTCTGGCTTTGCGCAAATTGGTATCTTGGTGTTGTCAAGGATTTGGATCTTCCAGGACAACTCGAGCGCGTTCTACAAGACATGAACTAGTTTCAGATTCTTATGGTCTTATTTGGTGCAGAAGTCTTTTTTGTACCAACGTAGTAGATGTTCTTGAGTGTGGAGTGGCCCTGCTAATTATCTTTAGATGGACTATGGAGGTGCTGGAGCTGGCATTCCATAAACGACTCTCTCACACTGTCTTTTATGTACATCTCCCGCACCACATTTAAACCATTTAGACGTTCTATTATCACCCTCATCCCTCACTACTAGAAAAGAGTGCAAAACCTATAGCTCATACCAACAAACTTTCTTGTTGTCGGTAGGATCAACAGACATACTGTCGGTAATTTTTCGGCGAGCAAAGCACCGATAGCTTAACTGTCGGTACCGACAGACAAATTGCCGGTCGACATTTTTTAATTATTTGTTCTTTAGTGAATGTTGAATTTAATTTAAGGATAAGTAAAAATAGAATTAAATGTTAATTTAGTATGTATGTAACAATTGAAAGTAATTTTCAAATCAAATATGTTAAAGTTACATAAATTTATTAAACTTTATAAAAATAATAAAATGGATGAAAAATTGGTATATGTAAAAACTAAGATGAAAATTTAAATTGGAAAATTATAGAAAATTGATGAACCAACTCGGAAAATAGCTAAGAAGCAGATCCAGAGCTCTCGACATCGTCACTCCTCACCTTCGATCTCACCTCCACCTCGATGTTTGGCATCCACCTCACGTACGTCAAGCCTCCAGGTTTCGTGAGCGGAGATGGAGGGAGCTCGACGTCCTTACTCCTCATGTTATGACCCGATTTTTCAAGTCATGTGTGTCATAACAAGAAAATAATGTGAAATAGGAAAAAGGGTAAAAAAAAAATTAATTGGAAAATTGTAGAAAATTGATGAGCCAACTCGGAAAAGAAGAAAGATTTATTAGTCAGGTTGTCAGTCTTTGATTCCGGTAATGTTTTTCTGGGTTAGAATTGTATCGACAGTTAATTTGTCGGTGCCACCGACAATTTGTCTGTCAGTCTCTACTTACCAACACAGCCAAAACCGACAATGAGATTTGGGACAAATTTACTATCAATATTAATGATTTATCAAAAGTACATCCGTCACTCGTATCCGTCACTCGTATTGTGGTAGTTTTACTTCGTTCTGTTTTTCTTGGTTTGGTTTTGGCCTATAGGAGGGTTCTAGTTTGTTTCATTTTGGTGATTTTCTTATTTTGGTGGGCTCGCGATCCCTTTCATGATAACAAATGACATGTGGTCGGGTCTCATATATATCAATAAAAATAAAATTTTGTTTCAATAAGGATGCAAGAAACTCCTCCCTTTTGTATATGTCACATAATGTTATTGGTTGTTGAGACTTTAATTAATTACAGATTATCATATCTTATAATAAATAATGGTAGTCTCGTAATTAATAGTGATAGCACAAACCAATAACTTTATACCACGTATACAGGAATGAAGAATTTCCTCTATCCTGAATTAGAACAAAATTGTGTTTATAATAATGAATACAATTTTACTCCAACCCGATATGGATGAACTCTAATTGACTTAATAAATAGATCTAGATCCCGACCAAATGCGCGCAATTCATGACAACAGGTGCATTAAAAAAAAGCATAAAAAAAAAAAAAAAAGAAGAAGATAAATTCGATAACAACGTAGTGCGTACTTACCAGAAACAAATGCATAACGATGTTCCGATCGATACCCTCCGTCGTGTCGTCCTCCACAATGTCTATGAGTTTGTCCAAAACATCATCGTTCTTCAAGGGCGCCCCACCGTCGTGTCGTCTCTGCTCTAATCTCTCACTGTAAATGCTTTCAAAAACATCAAACAGTTGGCCAAAATACATACCAGTTCGGTGTCTTATCTTCTGCAGATCCAACCTCCGGATGATCGGAAAATAGTCACCCAAGTTAGGTTTCCCAAGCTCCTCCATTAAACACCGCACAAGCCGCTTGTACTCTCCTCCGACCGGGGATGAAAGACCGACTAGATCGACGGAGAAGATGGTGTTGGACAAGAGATTGACGGCTGTGTCGAACGCCGCTTGTCCAACGTCGATGGTCTCTCCGGCAACGCAGCTCCGTCGAACTTGTTCAACAAGTTTCTTTATCTGGTGTTGCCGGAGAGCCTGTGTTGACTGCAGTTTTTGAGCCGAGAAGATGTGAGAAGCTGAGAGCTTGCGGAGAGTTCTCCACAGCGGAGAGATGGGGATCCAGGCCATTGAGTGCTGGTCGTGGTCACGAGCTCGCACCGCTTCGATGATTGTACGGTGGCTGCAGAGGGAAAGGTCGTGGGTGTTCAGTGCCTGTTTCGCAAGTTCCGGTGATGAGATGACGACGGTTTTCAGGGTGCCGAGTTGAAGAGAGAGGATGGGGCCATGGAGTTTGGAAAGGTTGGCGAGGGATTTGTGTGGTTTGGTGCCGAGATGTGGGATGTTGCCGATGAGTGGGAAAGGCAGCGGACCGGGTGGAGTAGTAATACGGCCGCGGTGGCGGGGAGTCATGTGACGGAGAATGAAGACGACGGCAACTAGAAGGAACAAGGTGGCGAGCAAGTAGGCCATTGTTAATTAGTTCCCTATGCGAAAAACTATATATGACGAGACGAGTTGTAATTTGTATATGTAGGGAGGATGACAGATAATAAGGTTACCACCCATGCCTAGGAATCTCGAAAACTAAGGAGATAGGATCATTTGGTACCTTTCAAGTCTACTATAAATGATTAATGATATTATTTTTTTTATTAATTATTTATAGTGGGAGATATAAAAGAAAGACAAAAAAATGGGACAGATGATTTAGACTCAAAACTAAGCCCACCTTCATAATTACTCCCTCCCAAAAACAATATTAAGTTTTACTTTTGATAGTGTTTGACTCAAATATTTACTATAAAAATTTAATAAAAATTTTTATATAAAAATGTATTGTAAAACTACAAACATTGATTTATTATTTGCATATAAATTGTTTGATATTATGTAGCAAAACGTTGAAGAAAATAAATTATAATTTAAATACTGAAAACGAAACGTAATTAATATTCTTTTTTAGATGGAAGAAGTATCATTTATCTTTTTAGGTTTAACATAATCTTCACTCTATCCCCCTTTGACCGTTAACTAATGCATTGACCGTTATTTTATTTTTAGAATAATTCTCTAATTTAACCATAAATACATTTTAACTCTAGCAATTTTACTCAAAATAATTTTTACTTTACGAAAGTGCACTTGGGGTTAGTTGAACGGGAAAATTTATCTGCTTGATTTTGGTCCGACAAAACACTACTTATCCCACACGAGTCAATACGAGGGTTCTTCCTCCTCATTCATAACTCCGCCCCTTTGTGCGGTGAGTTCCGCAAGTATGGTTTGGACTCATTCCCTTCATATCAAATAGGAGGTTGCTCTGTAGACGTTAAAGTTAGATGGCGTCGATTGAGGACCACCATTTGTGGGTGAAGTGTCCCACTTCCACTGTAGAAGCACTTTGGTTCCCCCAGTAGGAGGAGGTCGGGTGGTGGAGGTGGAGGTACAAATGAATTGTTGCTGGATTCTGTATCTGCTAGTTGCTTGGTTCTTAATGTTGGTCTTTTGGGTGCGCGCAATTTGAGAGAGACAAGGCTTGGGAGAAGAGAAAATTTGGTAGTATTGGGTTCAATTTCTGGAAGATTTTATTTTGAAAGGCAATAAATATTTTATTAAAATAAAATTACACCTGAACACAAAGAGAATTGGGCATAATCTCCAATACACCAATTTTCGGAAGATGACGCCAAATTGGTAGTCTCCTACCAATATGAGCCTAGGAGAGGATTGCCAAGAATCGAATTACGACATGCAAGAGGAGATAGAGAGAGGATTCAAGAGTAGAGAACATTAGGGAAAGTGTGTGTTTCTTTGTGTGTATGTGTATGCGCGAGCGCACGTGTGTAGAGCATACATTTTCAAGGTATGCACTACCTTATATATAGGGTGGTGCTGAAGCTGATTATGGAGGGGTTGATCAAAGAAATTGAACTATTACTACAACTTAGTTTCTCTGAATAGTCATTCTAGGCATTTGATGCGTGTGACCTTTGATTGTATTTAAGTAGGGGCGGATTGCGGCCCATGAAGGATTGTTCAAATACGACCCTTGAATCTGGGTCACGATTTGGTGCTTTCAATATTGGGCTCGGCCCTTGTTGGGTTTAAGCTCAAGTGTATTGGTTGAATGATTCGATTGGCCTTATGCCCATATATATCATTTAGAAACTACAAACATTAATCACTACGTATTTGGTTTTGTGCTCATACCACACAAAAGCGCTACTCTAGTAGCACACCCGGGGTTACATCTAAGGGCACTTTTTTTGAGCCATGCGTTCTAGTGCGCTATAAGAATTTAAAAAAAAAAATCCATAATCCATAAAAAAAATAACAAAAGTCATCCATAATTACATTAAATAAAAAAAAAATCAAAAGAAATTTCTTCAACTACTCTTTAATAAACTTTTTTCCTTGTCTAGGCTATATTAAGAATATGGACGGTTAACTCTAAAAAACTAAAACCCTAGCCGCCGGAGGCGATCACCGTTGTTGTCGTAATCGTCCATTCATCCGCACCGGTGGACATCAAACTGGATCGGTCTTCTCCCTACTGTCGCAAGCTGCTAGGGTTTCTGGAAGTTTTGTCATCATCCGCCGTTGTTGTTGCCACCGGGAGCCGCCTGCCATTTTCTGCTGCACCGATCGGCTTTTCTGCTCAACTGCCGGAAGAGATTGTCGTTGCTGCCTGTTACTGCCTTTTTGTCTGTACTGGTGGACTCTGACCAGGTACTTTGTTTATTGGAATTGCTATGGATTGTGTTAGTCTAAATTGCCAAGGTTTAGGGGCGCGTGTAGGCGTGCAACTTGAGCTGGCACCAATAGAGTCTCTGCAACAGGCAGGAGGCGATGTGGCTCCTTGCCTAGAGCCATGAGTAGTTTGGTTGCAGGTAATTGGGGCTCTCAGCCCGACCCAACTACCTACTATCTGCTATGGGCTGGGGTGGCTCGATGGTTAGGGTGGCACTGCTGGTGTGAGATGTGTTTTGAGATATGGTGTTCTGTTTGTTTGTGCTTTCCGGGTATCCTTGCAGAAAATAGACTCTATCGACCACGATTTACGTGGCTACAGTGGAGGAGGTCGAATATCTCGAGCGGTCTTGCAGATGTTGCGGAGGGATGCCTGAATCAAGCCATATGGCTATTGGAATGGACTTGCAGACGAATGCGATATCTTAATCACTTCAAAGCATCTTTGTGTTGTTATTCTCTCTATCTAGTGAACCTTATTTTCTCTTTTTGCATTATGTTGTGGATTATATGTTTTTGGGTTGTTAGTTACCTGGTAGCCTTAAACTTCTCGGCTGACTGGTTGTTATTTGCTTTAAGTACTCTCCTACCGACGTTAAGTTGGTGGCCGCCGCTTAGGTGGATTTATGCTCGCTTCTTGCTTAGAGCACTAGTAATCATCGGAGATCTATCTCTACTTAGGATATTTATCGAGTCTCAGGCTGTTCGTTATTGAATGATTAGACATTCTCTTTCAAAAAAAGAAAAATCAACAAAAATCATCAAAGGCATAAATTTATCAAGGTTCATCAAAATTCCATCCAATATTCAACACACATACTCAAATTCAACATACATTAAAATTTCCATCAAAATTATCAAAAATTCTTATAATCCTGAAGTTAAAAAAATCATCAACAATCATTGTATGTACCGAAACCCCAACCCGAAATTCATCAGAAATTCACCCAAACAAAAAGCAAAGGAAATGATCACGAAGAGGGAGAAGCTAAACCTTACCTTTCACCGTGAGAAGACGTCACCGAGAAGAGAGGGACGCAACCGCCGCAACGTACCGTTGAGTTCACTGAAGACTATTTTTTTTTTTATTAAACTCTTGTAAAATTGTCTGAAACAGAACGGAAAAGACGTCATTACAAATAAAATGATATTTACTGACACACAATTATCTTGACCGACAATAAAGTGTCAACATATTGATATATATTTTAACACAATTGTATGTCAAAAAAAAATTTGTACTTCTCTTGACTTTTTTGGTTATTTGTCTGCCTTTACCTACTCTTTCTTCACACTATATGAAATTTTGTGTGTTAGGAATAAATTGTTTCACATTTCTCCAAACATAGTTTTTACATGTCTGTCAACATATCTAAGACAAAAAAAACAAAAACAAAAAGAAAAATGTTTTAATAAAAAAAAAAATGTGCCAGGAAAATCTTTAATTGAAAATACGTCGCTTCCAGAGTCCAGTTCTTATGTCCCTTAATACCCATGTCCCCCTCTGTCCCCTACTCTATCTATAAGACACGTGTCCATTCAGTTAAAAGTAAATTAGTAAGTAGGTAAATGAAAGTAAAAGATAAAAAACACAGACGGACGTTAGGAAACACCCCAACTTGACCTTCACCATGGAACACTGACCGGTCATCGTCATCGGCTGGTCACCGTCACCGGCGGGGTTCTACCATCTCTTTCATCGTCACCCGGCTGCTCATCGTCACAGGCGGGGATAGCCTGGACTCCCTCTTCCCGGACTGTGGCCATGCCCGCCCCTGCACTTTTAGCGCCACCTCATCTTCCTGGTCATCTTGTTCTTCTTCCTCCTTGTCCCACTTCTCTAATTCCACCGCTGGAGACCTCGCCGGTGGCGGCTCCGTCGCCTGAGTCCGCAATCTCATCGAAACAGAGCCCGCCTTCCGCCGTTCTCGGTCACTCGCGATTCCGTTTCTTAGATCCAAACCGGAGACCAGTATTATCAAGGAGAAGATCGATTCTAATTGAAAGACGAAGACGACGGTGGCGACGACGACGTTTTGGTCCGTGTTCAAAGGTGTGGGAATAAGAGCAGGAGATCAGTGGCGGTAGCGATTATGTCGGGTTTGGGTAACACGGAGGAGGTCCGGTCATCGCCGTCATCGTCGAGATGGAAGATCTGGTATTTCCCAAGCCCAATCAAAGTTTTCCGGCAATCAAAAGTTTCCAAAATCCTTGTTACCGAGCGGTCTCCTTTGCAGAGAGTTTGATTCATTAACTAATTTCAAGGCTCACCTAGCACTTGGAACCCTACAAGGGATCTCAACTTGAAACTCCACCAGCAAACCCAGAAATCCGTTGAAACGATCGAAAGAGAAGGTGACGATTAGCAGCCGGTGACGATAACCGAGGTGGAAGAGTCGGCCGGTGATGGTGATTAGCTCGTGACAATGACCGGCCCAGATGAGCGGCGTGGTGAAGGTGGCGTTGGATTGTACGGAGAAGATGAATAGCCAATAAACTAATTTAAATACCTGATTTAGTCCGATTTCAGTCCGATTTCATCACGCATTTGTCATGGATTCAAAAAATTATTGATTTTTAAAAATATTAATATATCAAATAACAATAGATTCAAGTCGTAAATTTAAAAAGAATCTGTTAAATTTTCAAAATTTTAGGTTAAATTGATTATTAGAAGAGTGACATAGATCTAATATATTTCTATTTTACGAAATATTCAGGAATACTCCATCCGTCAACAAATTTAGTGATAAATTATGGCTTAAATTAAAGTTTGATGGTAAATTGTACCCTAAATAGTAAAATTAGTAGTAAAAATGCATCAAAAAAATGTAGTAGCGAATCTTATCTTTGGACCAAATATAGATGAAAACGTGTGCTCTATTAATTTTTACTCAATCAGACAGTGAGTGAAGCTAATTACAAATATATCAAGTGTAATTATCTCCCGACTATTTCGAAATTTACACTTCTTCCCCTTCATTTCTAGAAACATATGGTTTTCCTACCCACTTCTCACCAAAATCTATAATTATTTGACTCTAACTTCATTTGTTGATCATTAGTGTGATTACTGATGTTTTGCTATTAGGATACAATCAATGAGAAAAATTGTATGATTATGTGTTCTGTGTACATGCATTTTTTAATGGTTTATATGCATTTTTTTTTAATCTCAGAATAAGTATTTTATGAATTTTCATTTGTATAAATACCATATAATTTTTTTTCTCCATTTTTTTATCTAAAGTAACATAGCCTTACTTGTTAGTGTTTGTTAACAAAAATAAAATCACCCAAATTCATTGAATCATTTTCCTTCAACTTCTCAGCACATTGTTACAATTTCATATTTATGGTACAAATATAAATGACTAAATTAATTTCAGTATGGAAAGATAAAATTGATAAAATAGATATACAAAATAGATATACGTTATTCCTCAAATGGATGTTAGATTTTTAATATTTAATAGATTTAAATTTACCTATATACTATGTCTTGGTAGTTTTTACTTAAAAAATAAAGAATCTATTAAATAAAAAAATTTCGTTAATACTTTTCAAAATTTAAACTTTCTGAAAGCAGTACAAATATTTTTACAAAAAATAATGTCCATATCATATTAAAGCCATGTAAAAAGGCACAATTAACATAAACTTTAGTATATAATGATGTTTTCTCCCACATACCCGCCTCCGGCACGAGTACTAACATAAATTTATAATTGTTATGCGACTTTCTTGATCATTTAATAGTTTGAAAATGACTAAAACTGTCGCACAAGTAAAGTAATGTAGTTACAAAATATCTTAAAATACATAGATAAGCAAATGGATAGTAAGCAAAGTAAGAATAAACGCATGACATAAAGTAAACAAAATGAACATCAATGTGACACATGTTGAGCCTTTACTGTAATAAAAGTAACAAATTATATTTATTGAATCTTCGTTTATATACATTGGAATGGAGAAAAAGGTAAATTTGTAAGTAAGATTGTCAATTTGTAAATAATTATGGGTCTAATTATAAAGCTTACACTATGTCCCTGAAAGTTAATCACTTTAGCCACTTTTGTTTTAATATATTAATGATTAAATTTTATCAGTTTAGGGATCATTCCATTAAGTTTTTAAAAGTTTAGAGAATAATTGTTTATCTTTTGTAAGTTCTTCAAAAATTTAAGGACTAAATACGTTAATATATATTAAGTCCAAGCTTAACACGATGAGAAATGAGAATCTTTTGAGGGGTATTTATAATGTTGAACGTGAATGGTCTTAGAGCTTTCTAGGCAATATGAGATATGTGAGTTTCTAAGTTGATGGGTTTTTAAAATCGGTAAAGTGCACCGTTAGTCCCTTAACTTTGCTAAATATCTTATTTGGGTTCTATTTTAAGAATGTGTCTTACTGGAGTCCATTAACTTCCTATTTTGTCTCCTTTAGGTCATTTACCGTT
>JBBYHH010234267.1:0-13167 GCA_038382905.1 Daphne laureola
AGCAATCGCCCTAAGTCTTTCCCAAGCCAAAAGTCTTCTAGCAGCCTCATTAAAGCCATAAACCACAGTGAGATCCACTGTCCACCCTTCAACAATATGACTGACTGAAAGATGAATAAAGTGAGAATTAACTTCTCTGGTAGTAACCCTCAAAATCACAGGATCCCAAGTCACCCAGATTCGCCCATTATTGGCATGACAATAGTTATCAGCAAACTGCCATTTCCCAAAGCACTTAAAAAAAATAGCTCCAAACTGAGACCTTTTTACCCTTGTTTCCAATGCAACAAATAGGGAAATCTTTCTCTTGAAAATCAATTTATTAACAGCCTTCTACTTAAAGGACGGGTTTAGCCCTCTTAAGTTCCAGCAGACCCACATAAAATAGGTTTGTCTAACCTTTCAAAGGCTTCCAATAATTTCGCAAACTTATTTGAACTAATAACTTCAGGAAATAACACATTCTCATCACTAAAAAGATTATCAACCATAATATCCTTTCCCTTAGGCCCATTTTTCCTATTGTGAACCACTTGTAACTCACCATCAGACTGAGATGCAACTGAAGCCACCTTTTCAGCTACAACCTTTGCTTGGACAGCCACATTCTTTGTAGGCACAACAGCCATGTGCACAACCTTCTCAGCCACATTCTTTGTAGGCTCCACCTTCTCAAAAGCCTTTTTTTCGGCATCAAGTTTTCTAGCCACACCCTCTTTTCTTTCCTTCCTATCTTTAGCAGCCTTCAAAGGATCACATTTAACCTCAGAATGACCCCATTTCAAACATTTACCACAAGGGAATGACAAATATTCATACACAACCTGTTGAACCACTTGCCCTCCAGGGACCTTAATCTTCACAGTATGAACCAAATTTTGAGGGTCGTGGGGGATGAACAACACCCTAGAATAGTCTAACCTTGTTTTATGGGCAGTTTGATGATCAACCATAATAGGCTCCCTTACAACACTAGATAATTTACTGATCAGCTTAGGTGTCCAATAATCCAATCTTAACTGAGGAAATTGAACCCAAACATGGCACTTCTGAAACAAGTCATTGCCAAGCTTCATACATGGAGTATATTGCTTGAGCAACATAGGCTTATCAAACACAAAATTGGTCATGCCTTCAAACACCTTTCTCATGTCAGCATCAGAGTTAAAAGTGAACAAAAATACACCAGCTTGCTTAACTACAGTAGGTAAACCAACATGCTTCCACCTAACCTTGATATATTTGACCATATTGATCCAGGAAACCTCTAGCCTCATAACACAACCAAATGGACCCATTGCTTCTGACCTTCATTAATCTCATCCACCAGAAATTCGATCTCACCAACAGAAGCAACCTTAGGCTCAAAAGTAAGTTTAAAGCTAGCAGCCTGTTTAACCTTTAACCTTTAATTCTTCAAATGTAGCTCATCCTTATCTACTGCTGCACAATCCGCCCAACTCCTCCCACTCTTCTTTTGGGTTGAAGGGAGGCTCGACGGACTAGGGGAAACACCCGAAGGAGAACCCCTTACTTTGCAACGGAGGGAACTGCTCCAAATTAGAGGCACAAAGTAGCTCCTCAACAATCACATTATCGACCCGAGGAATACACTCATCCGAATCTAAATCCAAGTTCACTGGCAGCTCAACCTCAATATCAATAGCCATCTCCTCATCACAATGAGGAGTCACGTATAATTCCAAATGCCCAATAAGTTTTGCTTGCTCAAAGTCTTCCAAAGCTACGCCCACCAATGGTGGCCTCCCAACCCGGCCCCTGCCTCGGCTAGGAATGACTCCACGATGAGGACCCGAACTACGTTCCCTGGACATCCACTTCAAATCGTCCTAGAAGGTCAATGACCCAGAGGCCCACCGCTGATCTCAAGCTTCCACCGAACGACGCAAACTGACGATCGAAGATGAAGGCAGAACAAAATTCACCAAACCCTAGTAGAGCTCAAGAGGGGAAGTTTAGCTGCCTTAAATGGTACACTTCTTTTAGCACTTAAATTAAGAAATGATTGAAAGAAAGATTTTTGGTAAAAAAATACCTCATGATTCTAACATATGGTTGAATATTACAGGATAAGCAATTAGATGATTGAATGTTAGAGGTATTTAAGTAAAAAAAATTGATCAAAGTTTTTAGAAAAAGAAATGCACCAATTTTTTAAAGATATCCCGAAAAATAATATTCACCATTTAGTTAGGGACGGAGGAAGTAGTTTTCTATAGATCAATTCAAATGTTTTCCTTTATTTTTATGGTTTTTGCATATCGACCCCTGAAATTTTAAATTTAACATAACAAATTACCCTTCAACATTTTTATTAAATCTTCCAAGTCTTTGTTTTAATGGTTTATGAATATTAACTTTACACTTCTTGTTAATCCTTTATTTTTATAATTCGTGCATGGTGACCTCACATTTTAAAGTGAACAGTAAATGAGTAATTCTTGTCCTTATGTTTTTTTTTCTTTTAGTTTTCTATCGAATAACTTAACTGTTTGGATTAAGAATATATGTTGACTTTGGGGTAAAAATGTAAAACATGCATATAAGATAAAAGTAACCTTTTGAAGTGGAAATAAAAAATAAGTGTAACAAAGCAAAAAAATTGAATTAAAAGTTTTTCATAATGGAAAAGGAAGAGGTGCAAGGGGAAATGCAGAGAGAGGAAGAGATGCAAGGGGAGGTGGAACACAAAGAGGTAGTGTGAGGGGAGGTGGAACACAAATAGGTGGTGCATGAGGAGGTGGTGCAAGGCAGAGGGGTGGTAGGAATCCAAACAGGGGTACCTAATGTCTTGATGTTGTGTTATTTTGCTCTAGTTAGAACAATCAGAGATGCTATCTTAGAAGTATTAAATGTGTGCAATTTTAATCCAACATCGCCTAATGTTTAGAATGTTGGAGTACATGTAATTTACCAATTACGCTCCTATGAAACAATGTTATATGTAGTTTGTTAGATGATGTAAGGAATACAATGTTTATTTCATGACATCTTATGGATTTGAATGAACATGTTGGATAGTGTGTGCAATTGAATGAACAGGTTGGGGAGTTTTTAAAGTAGAGTTAATTAATATATCAATTACCCCTTATCAATAAGAAATTCTGGTCATGTGCAATTACTTGATGCACACTATTCATATGCCTTGTCATTTAGGACACTTTAAGGAACAAAATCATGTTATCTACTAACATTTCACACTTCTATTAATGCATTCTCATTAATGTGTGGAACTAGATGCAGAGTTGGTGAGTTTTTTGAAGTAATGTTAGTTAATATATCACTTACCCCCTCACAGTAAGAACTCATCCACAATCCACATAAATCTCTTCATTCAGTATACAACAACCAACAACTCCAAACAATCAACAACTCCAAACAATAATTTCAGCATCTAGCACAACATATTTAGTGCAATCCCACTACATTCATGAACTTATGAACTAAACAACACATCACAACTATGAGGAATACATTCAACAAACCAAATATAAAAAATGCATCTCATGTTCTTCCAAAAACTAACTCCACCCTTTCTAAACATCCGCAAACCTCAGTAGCAAAGTTATCATTCTTCAAAGTTTGTGTTCTTCCACATTCCACCAATTCCTTCTCCACATTAGCAACACACCAGTCCCAAAACTCACATTTCTTCTCTGCACATTTTTAATATAGCTTGCCCGGATTCTTCTCAGACTCAGAAATCCTAACTTCAGCCCTTCTACCACACCAACAGATTCCATTCTCCCACAAGATCTCACACTACTTCTTGACATCCTGCAACTCAACATACATCACTAAAATCAGCCAAAAAAATCTCAAACCCAACCACAAACCAGCCCAAATGCGTGAAATCACCCGAATTAATGAAACCCTAACTCACCTGAATCACTTACCTAAATGCGTGAACTCCCTCCTGCTCAAGTCACAGCTTGAGAAATGATTTGCTCGTTGGGTCGATTCGCCCTCACCAACACCTCTTTGTTTCAGGTCGACAATAGGGAAAGGAGAGGTTCGATAGTATGCAAGCACGAAGAAGAACATAGGTCTGCAGAAGGTAAGGTTTTGAATTTAGGAGATAAGAGTATTTTCGGGTTTGCAAGTGAATTAAATGGTGGGCCCTACACCACTAACGGGCGAGAGATGGATGCTAGGGGTATTTGTATAATTAGGCAAACCATAAGGGTTTTTTTTGTTGAGAATTTCAAAATGTGAGGGCGAAAGTGAAGATTAAGGCAAATCTCAGGCCCGACTCTATTCACCAACTAGTGGTGAAAACCCATAGTTGGTGAAAGACCAAAATACCCATGTTTTAAGTCTTGTGTTTCTTCCAGCTCCAACATTTTGAAATTGTCTCGGTGCGACATCTGTTCACAACGTCAGTCCTTTGTCTTCTTCAATTTCCTTTTCCTATTCTTTTTCTTCTTCGATTATCGTTGAATCTCAGTTTCTATCCCGTTTCCGATCTCCTTCATCTGCGATATCTCATTTTTTATTTCAGCTCTGACTTTTGTTTCGTCGAAACTTACTGCGGCATCAAAGATCGTGATTTACCTCACCGTCATGATTCACCGTTGGAGGGAGATTGCGATTTGGCTCATCATCATGATTTTCCGTCTGATATGAGATCCAAGACACCGTAGCGAATATCTGGAGGACAGTATCGAAGGAGAGAGCTATCGGTGACTAGAGGCAAGCTAAATCGGAGACTTCCACTGTAGAGCTTCTGCATAAATATATGGATCTAAAATATTGTCGTTATCGGGGCGTAGATCTGGAGACTTCCATGAAAATGGCCGTATATGTTCTACCGCTGTCTCTTCACCAGAATCTGGAATTTGTTTTGTTGAATTGTGATCTTGTGGTATTCAGATTTGTACTGAGCAAGACGTAACCGGCCACAAAATTTAGAGGTGAGGAACCAGACAGTTTCCAATTATTTTTCAGACATTAAATCATTTTCTAATAGACACTATAGAAACGTGTAAATAAATAAATAAACATTATAAACTCTTTTAATAGATATTATTGCATATCACTTCAAATACTATGCAATTGATTATAAATTAACAAAAAATATTTTATTTTATGTTATAAATGATTTTACACATTACAATACAATTTCCAATATTTATTTAGACAATATATCATTTTTTAATAGGCATTATAGAAATGTGTTAAATAAATAAATAAACAGTATAAACTGTTGTAGTAGACAATATTGCATATCATATTAGACACTATGTAGTTAATTATAAATTAACAAAAATTATTTTATATTATGTTAGAAACGCTTTTATAAATTAAAAAATAAGCTTTTTCGATGCAATTAATTATTTACAATGAAATAGACAGTTTCTCTATCATCGAAAATGTGTAAAGTAAATAATTAAACAGTTCTTAATATTTATTCAGATATCATTTTTTAATAGAAACTATAGAAATGTGTAAAACACTAAATAAACTCTTGTAAAATACTAAAAAGACAGTATTTCGTATCAATTTAGACACTATGCAATTAATTATAAATTAATGAAAAATTATGGAAATTGCACCGATGGCGATGTCGGCGGTGGCAGTGGTACCGGTGCGGTGGCGGTGGTGTGGTGCTAGCGGCGGTGGTTCTAGCGGTTGTGGAGGTCGTGTCGACGAAAGTGGCGATGCCGGCGGATGTGGTGGTAGTTCTTCCGGTAACCACGGTGGTTCTGGCGACCACGGTGATGGTTCTGGCGACATCATCATAGGTTCTGTCGACCATGACGGTGGTTTCGATGGCTGTGAACGTGGTTTCGGTGGCTACGGAGGTGGTTCCGGCGGCCATGTCGGTAGTTCCGGTGATAACGATAGTGGTGTCGGCGACCATGGCGGCAGTGAGGGTGGTCCCTTCTCCAATTAGAGAAGAGATCGCCCCGCCTTTGCAGGCGGGGTTGATGGCCTCCCAACTGGCGTGGGAGTAAGGAGGCACATGGACTCTGCATCCCGTTCAGGTATGAGGGCTAGTGGGCTGTGCGTCGGCCCAATGCTTTTGAAAGTCCTTAAAAGTCTCGGGGCCTTTGGACCCGACAACGGGCCTTGTTTAACCTACATACACCAAGGAGCGCCATGAAAGTGGAATATGGGTATGGGGGTCCCGGTATTCCACACCTGGTTGTAAGTAGTGGAGCTTAGGATTTGCCCGGTGACTGTTAGGGCGTGTGGAAGACGCGTCTAATGGTCAGAAAAGTGAGACGGTTCAGCCTGTGAACCATCAGTCCTAGGTTGTAGGGGGTGGGAGGGTGTTGATGGCGCATGTAACCCGGGAGGAGTTGAAGGGAGTTGATATGGTTTTCGGATGGATGGGTGATGACCTGAAACCAATGATGATTAATTTTTTCCTCATTGTGCTTGGTAAAAGTTGATGATAAAGGTGGTAGAAATTGAGCACTTGAAACATCCAAGCTCTAACAAGACTTAACAATCACAAGTATGGAGTCTAGTGGTGGTGGATTTAACATCTCTCTTCTTTGGCGGATTTGAGCAAGATGTAGTGGATGAATTTGAAGCACTCTTGAGCCTCAAGTATGGAGTCGAAGATGGTAAGAAGAAAACTAAATTATGAGCTATTCTCACCAAGAAATTTAAGTTATGAAGAAAGTTAGGAAACTAGGAAGAACAAAATTTAGAGAATAACTCTTAATGTATTTCTTGAGGGTAAACTTCATTTTTAGTCCCTTACATTTGCGATTTGTCTTATTCATGTCCTATTTTAAGAATTTATCCTATTAGAGTCTCTTAGCTTTGATTTTTATCTCAATCAAGTCCTACCGTTAATTTATCTGTTAAGTTGATGAATTTTACATAAATACCCTTATAATTATAGTATAATTAAATGTTTAATAAAATTATGGTCGTTAATATTTTAATGAATTTAGATACACATCCTTAAAAAAAATATAATCAGCTAACCTATCATCTTTCAAACCTGACTTGGTAGAAAACCGGGGCTTGGTAAAATCAAAATAGAAGCACAACAAAAAAATCCTCCTGCATCAAACCTTCGAACCTCTGGCCGTTCTACCTCCCTCCTCCATTTGCAGTCGGTAACCGCCGCATCAACTCGCGAGCTGTTTCATACACTCGTGCATGTTTCAGCTAGTAACTGATCAACTCGAGCTAATAGAGAGCTTCGATGGACAATGAGAGTCCTCCGGGGCTGAAGAAAGTCAAATCAAAGACACCGAAGAAGCCGAAGGAGACGATTTTCATGTTTTAATTACTTGTTTGGTTCAGCCTTTTGCAGAATCACCGACAGAGTTCTTTGCCGACATAGTTCTTCGCAGAGTTCAAACACTTAATGTGAAGAACTCAGTCTTGCAACACCAAATTTTGAAATTGATCTATGAAAGCACAAAAGAAAATACCTTTACAAAATAGGAGTTGAAAACATAAAGGCTTTTCTAAGAAAACACTTTTCTAAAGATGTGCAAAGCTATGTGGATCAATCTTGATGAGCGTAGCTTTGGTCTGTGTATCTGAAGTATTTTTTAGAGTAGTGGATGATGATGATAATGATGATGATGATGATGAGTATGGGCTCTGTATAGTATACACAGATGTAGGATTTGTTCAGTTCTTTTCTTCACGTAATTCTTCTCCCTTTTATAGGCTTCATAGTGCTAAATATATATAAGAGCGTCTTGTTGATTGTAATAGGCGTTGGAGATGAACTCTTTCCATTCTCAAAATATTAGTGTTGTTGTCTGAAGCTGAGATAGTCATTTGAACTCTTTGACATTTTTTGTCTTCATCATCAACACGTTGATGAAGACTAGCTTTAATAACCTTGATGCATTTCTTCATACTTCTTCAATCATGTTGTGTATCAGATCACTTGTATTCTCCATAAATATGTTCTTCCTTGATTTTGAACTGATAGCAACGAGATCCACATGCTTTAGACATTCTGAGTGTGGTGTTTGCTTCTTGAGCATCTCACCATCAATGCGTTGATACAGAATGCATTCAACGGTTGAGAGACTTGTTTCCTTTCCTGGTCTAATGTGATAAGATCTTTGTCATTCTTCATTGATTTCAGCTTGATACTGCCAGTTTGAACTCTTTTGAATGTTGTTCAATATTTCCTTCATCATTTCCTATGAGTGTGACTAAGAAACAAATCCACATTAATCATGAATTTGGATGAAAACACAAAATATGATAAATAATGAAATAACTCAAAGCTTCTTGCTCTTTTTGAATTCTTGCAATTATATCCCAATAGAATATATGATAAAACTGGGAAAAAACATATTTTCTCAAGTCCTTTTACTTTATCAAAACTTTTATTTAAGCACTTAATGTTTTGGAATCATCAAAACACATAGAGAGTCAACAATCTCTCATTTTTTATGATGACAAAACACTTTCATAAGTTTTGATAAGTTTTAAAAAATGAGAGTGATGAAGGTGTATAGAGGTGTAATCTCCCCCTAAGAATAATCTCTCTTTTGTAAAATGGATTTTTAAAACAATGAGATTTAATTGCAAATGATGTATAAGATCAAGTTCCCCTTTACTTCTTGGACATATTCTCATCCTTTTTGTTATCATCAAAATGACATAACTGAGAGGAGTTAAACATTCAAGATAGTAAGCGAGACTACATGTATACCAAACCACTCATCAACGCGTTGAAAGTGACTATAACTTTCATCTACAACTTTCATCATTTCGAACCACCCGACATCCGATATGTTGCTTTTATTTTTCACGCTAAAAAACTTTGCCAAAATAGATAACTTCTTATACTGAGGACGGCACGCATCATAGATAGGTTGTGAGGCAGCATCAATACACGCTTAAAATTTTGGCGCATCTTCATTAGGATTTTCAATTTCCATTTCATCTTCAACATCATTAGTCATGATTATTTTTATCATTGTCATCATTTTCAACAATTTCAACATTTTTGTGTTCGAAATTGTTGTATCAAAAACCTAAACCTTCATGAAGCATTTGTTCCACATTCCATCCTTGATGGTTATTAATGGTTTATGTTTCAGTACTATCACGAAAATTACTGGACGATGATGATACTTCGTGATTCATTCGATTAAAACCATCATAAATACACAAATTGATTGGTATAACCTCACCATGGCAATCCCAAACATAATAATCGGGTTTAAAATTATATGCACATAAATGTGTTCCAACTGTAGAGTTTTCATAAAAGTATTGATTTTTGAAATTTTTACATGGACATTTCATTGACTCCTGCCCTTTCAATTCTGCATCTCCGCAAACGAAGGCAAAAAACTCCTTAACAGCCTCCCAAAATCGCAGATTCAATTCACGAGTTTCCTTCTATATATCCGCTTATACATACACTCGCGTCCTTTAACCATTTCCACTACTCCTATATATATATATATATATATATATGAATAGAAAAACATAATAATTAATAAAACGAGTAAAGTCCATTTTTAGTATCTTAACTTTGATGCGTGTCCTATTTTGGTCCTGTTTTAAGAATTCGTCATATTTTGATCCTAAAACTGAGTTTTTTATACTGTTTTAGTCCTTTCATTAATTTTTCTATTAAGTTTTTTGTTATCTTTTTATAGTTTACGAAAATACCCCTATAATTATAATCTAATTACACATTTAAAGACACAGGTCATTAAACATTTAGACAATTTACATACAAGTCCTATAGATTTTTTTTTTAGACTTTACTCTCTCCCTTCCTCTCCGTCGCCGGCAAGCCTGAGCTTATTCTAGGCTACCTGGATCTAATGAGATGAGAGACATGACCGCCATGCTCAAAACCGATAGCTTGTACAACGCCAGATATGTAGATCTGCCAACCGTGTTCTTCCAATGACGACGACGCTGCCACTTCCCATGGCCCGAAACAAGTCCCCACCTTCTCTTCCTCGATGATCTTCCTATCGGACACCACTCGAGCGGTCTTCCTTGATGAATCGTCACAAATTACAATTCAAAAGATCTCTTTGAAGAGAAAGTGAAGCGGCGATCTCTTCCCCAAAAAATGAATAAACAAAGTTGGATCAAATTAAGAAACCAATGATTATTGAAACTATGTTATTGGAGTTAACATAAACATACTCAAACCTGAACCAAATTCCCAGCACCTATTTTACACGGTAGACATAAATCTGAGCCGGTGAGCCTTAAACAATCAGGAACTCCAATAAGAAGAATCAGGAACGCAAGACCGGCGGTGACTCTGTTCCCGATGAGGTAGCCGATGAGAATCCATTCGAGCCTGTGGAATGTCGATGACTAGGCAATGAGAGGTTGTTGAATTTATTCAGATCTTGCATCTAGCTCATATTGCTCACATAAACGAGAATGTTCAGATCCGATCCTCTGGCTGTGTCACCTAATCCAGACAAACTAAAAGGGGTCTAGATCTGGAAAACAATGATGCTTTTTTTTCATTGTGGGTTGCCTTGTCACTGTTCATGTCAGATCTGGCACCGATCACATTGATCTTGCACTTCTTCTGGTGGCGTTTACCGACTCACACCAGCTTCGTGTGCCTCGCTATCGCCGGAGTCCAGCTCTGGTTGAATCTGATCCCGAATACGCTGGCTCCGTCTGAATCTGATGACCCGACTCCTCTTTTTCTTCAAGACTCGAAATCTGATGTGAGACTTTAAAAGAAACCTTGGATAACAGGAAATGGTGGATCGACCATTTTCTAATTTCATGGCTGAGATCAGAAGATCTAAAGAACGAAGGCTGAGATCTTCAACATCTTGAGCAAGCCTGAAATGGTGGGAAATAAAAACTATTGGGTAAAGTTGATAAAAGTTTATAAACTTAGGGAACAAATGGTAAATAAAGAAAATGTATTTTTTTCATTTCATTAAATTAACGGAATAATTAACTGTCAAACTAACGGAAGGACCAAAACATGACAAAAAACTCAGTTTTAGGATTACAATATGACGAATTCTTAAAAAGGGATCAAAATAGGACACGCGCAATAGTTAAGAGACTCAAAATAAACTTTACTCTATTGGTTGAAGCATACCGTTAAACTTCGAAACTGGTGGACCGTTTTTAAAATGCGACCTCACCGTTTTAAGGAGGACGGTGGTGATGCAACCGTGGTCGATGCGGAGTCGGATTTAGGTACGGCTAATCCGTTGCACGAGTCGATAACAATTGATCAAACTATAGTCACAGCCTCTGATGTGACTTTGTCCTTACTCGATCATCATGCAGATCCCGAACACGTAGATCCGATGGAAAACATTCTCCAACATGGTGACGATCCAGTGGATATGTAGTTAAATGTTTCATTTAATTTGATAACAATTTGGAACTTGGATCAAGGTGTGAAATCTCGTATCAGACAACGTATCGTTTTTTAAACGGTACGAGACAGTACCGGTGTATCGGGGGTATCTCGGATATACCGGAAATTGTGTATCGGTTATATATATATATATAAGTAAAATATGTCTCACTAAACCTATTAAGTGTCAAAAATGTGTAAGAAAAACATTATGTGTTAAAAATACTAGATTAATAGATTTCAGTGTCTTATTTATAATTATACACATTTCCACCTCAATGGACAAAAAAAAAAATGACGGGCCATTTTGCATATTTGTGAAAAGTTAGTGATTTAATTGAAGTTTGACCATTTGTGATAAATGAACAGACGATGCCACACTATTTTTTGTTTAGTTTTTTTGGTTTAATCCATCTTCAACCCTTCAACTTTTTTAATATGATCAATTTAGTCTCTGTACCGCCATTTTCTCCAATTTTTCCGGTAAGCGGTACGACCGGTATGACCGGTATGGCCGAGACGGGCCGGTACGGTGGACGAGATGAGATCCGTGTAAATCATACCATTTTTCGATCGGTATCGAGACAGTACCGGTATACCGGCTGGTACGGTACAAGATTTACCACCTTTACTTGAATGTCTATTTGAACAAGTTAGAAATTTATGGGTTCAATTGCAAAATTTACAAAAATATTAATACTACGATGTTCATTCTTAGAAAAGTTATGGGTTAGATTGTCAATTTCTCATTTTGTAATATATCAAAATACGGAACGGAACGCATTTCGACCGCATTAATTGTTACGGTTACTCCAGAGACATTTATTTTAGATATGTATTTTCTCGGATTGTTTAATGTAATTCTCGGCAACTTTGTAATTATAAGTAAATTACATTGTGATTAATGAAATTTCATCTCCTGAGATCATATTTGACCTTAATTTATCGAGTTTTAAGTGTTTCAAGGTGTTCTGAGAAGTTCGGGACAATTTAGCAATTTTCGATTTCGAATGACAAAACGGTCAATTTGGAAAATTGGACGGAAATACCCTTAATCCCAAATTAATTGGGGCAGCTGAAATTAGAAAGGGTTGGTTGCATTTTAGGTTGTATTTTTTTATTCCTAGCTTTTTGACCTAGGAATAAACTACTAACCTACTTCATTAATTCTAAGATCTTGCTTCCTAGTCTAACTAATAAAAAACTAACCTACCTCACCCACCCTCTCACACACTAACCGGCCCTCCCCCTCTCACCATTTCCCATTTACCATTTCATTTGCAACCAAGGTTACAAACTCTTTCCTTCTCTATTTCTAAAAAACCGCCGGCCCCCTCTCCAAAATTACCAAGAATTTCTTCCTTTTTTCCTTCACTCCTTCCTTCATCATCTTCACCATCCTCTAGCCTTCAAGTGGTGAAAGTTCAAGGAGCAAAAGGGTGGAAGGATCTCCATCTTCAAGGCCAATTTTAGCAAGTTTCAAGAGAGAGTTTTGGTAAGCATGTTTCATAAACTTTTCCTTATGAAGAAAACCTTGAAAATGGTTAATGAACTTATCTCTCCCATTTTTTCTAGCTTGGCCGAAATCATCAAGAGCTTTGGAGAAGGATTTGCTCAACTTTCTTCGAGAAAAGTTCAAGAGAAATCACTAGGTGAGCTTTGTGATGATTGTTTCTAAGACAAACAAAGTGTAGGAATTTATCTAAGCTCATCTTCATTTGTTTCCGTAGTTGGCCGAAATTACTAAGGATTTTGGAGGAAGAATACTCACAACCAACACTTGGATAATAGCTTAAAAGGTAAGCTTTATTGTTGTTGATGAGTTTATGAAG
>JBBYHH010234378.1:0-13165 GCA_038382905.1 Daphne laureola
GAAGAAGAAGAAGAAGCAGAAGGAGAAGAAGAAGGTTATAAAGCACGCCGGTCTCGTCCTTGCCATCCTCAACTCTTGATTCCGTTTCACTGTTCGTAACCTTGCCTAAACCCTAATTACTTTCAACGCGCGTTTCCGAAATCGGTTCCTTTACCCCTTCCATTTAATTTTCTGTTTCTTCTTCTTTCTTATTCCCTGATTTCTTGTCATGCAGGACCTGATTCGTACAAGCTAATCTGAGGCTTCTCCGTTGCTTCAACTAGTGGGCGACAAGATGGACGACTGGGGTAATAGCTGCTCCCTCTGATTTGGTTCCTCTTTTGTCCAATTCTTTGTTATTGACGATTAATGCTCCGTTTTGACTGTACGGATTTGTGCTAGGAGTGTTTTTCCTCTCCTCCTAGGTTAGGATAAGTCTTTAATCTTACTTCAATTATCTTAGCGGGGTATAAACAGTTCATTGTGCTTCGGTTTGTGTGGACATTGTTGCGGGTTTGGTACTTTATTGTCTGGGATTGTGGATTTTTGTATGAGATACTATCACTTATGTTTAGAATTGGTAGTAGATTCTTGGGCTGGTTGATCCTTAACTTGAACCTCCATCATCAGTAAACGGCTTTCTTTGTAGCTAATGCCTTATTTCTTCTTCTATGTATGTATCACTGTCATGGAGCCAGTTCAGTTATTCTGATGTCATTTAATGTTGTGTATACTATCCTTTGTGTTATATGCCATCCTTGCATGCTCTTTCAAATCTTCGGGGGTATGGATGTGATACTTACCCTGTGACTCTCTCAAGTTTACCTGTCTTATTATGATTTTGTGTCAACTGCAGAAGATGAGCATATTGTACCTATACCTGCTAAAGAGAAACCTAAGAGTAATTGGGATGATGAGGATGTGGATGAAGATGATGTGAAGGAATCTTGGGAGGATGAAGATGAACCTGCTCCTGCTCCTGCTCCAGTATGATAGACTTCTTTTCCCCCCTTCTCGTTAATCCTCTCAACTAGCTTATCTGACTGATTTTTTGTAAGATTCAGTTTACCATTACTCAAAGGGACATTAATCATGTAAATCGTATAACATCAACCCATCTATTATTAGATCCTGTAGTTTTTTTTCCCCTGAAAATTGCTGTGTGAATTATAAATGCCATTAAGTTAAGAAAGGTGTCAGCTGCTCAAGACGTAGGCTTTGAACTACTACTTGGTGTCATTTTCTTAATGTTTGTGATGAGACTGTAAAGCTAGCAAAGACGATCCCTCCTCCCTACATCTTTTGTCCTCGAGTTTCGTCTTGTCATCTGTAGCATATAAGGACTCGGTTTAATTTCTGTAGATATATCTTATTTTCATAGTTGTTTCAATTTTGTTTTTCTTTTTACTAGGTTTTTATTTTCTTTATTTCTATTTTTTGTAACTCTGAAACTCATAGATTACTGTTCACTTTTGACTCATTTAATATAATTTCAGTTAATCAATATTCGTAGTTGTGATTGTTTTCGGCTTTAAGTTAGTTTCTGTATGATTGATGTGAATTAAAGTATGAACAAATGTTAGGTTTTTTTTCCCTACTTCAGTTTTGATGCTGATTAGGGGATTCCATTCTCCCATGAGGGGGTTTGTCAAGAAGGCATCTGATGACGTGTCACTATGTTTTTTGCATGAATCCATGGTATCAAGTAACTTTAAATAGTTGACACAAGTGGCTTAATGCGTCCTACCTAATATTATTGGAATTAACATGCAATATGATGATAATGATGTTGCCAACAACGGGTATGATTTTGTGTTAACGCTCATCTGATTCCACCAGGCACCTACAAAACCTCCTGCTGAAAAGGCTCCAAAGAAGCCTGCAAAAGCTAGTGATAAAAAAGGGAAAACTGTTGAGGCAGCAAAACAGGAAGAGCCAATAGATCCAGTTGCTGATAAACTGCGCCAACAAAGGTAACTGTTTTGTTCTTAGATCGTATGAGGGCTCTAATGTTTCTTTCATTCTCTTTCCTTTTTTTTTTTGGCCTGAGAAATGTCATGTGATGGGAAGCAAGGATATTTATGGTGATCAAAAGCATTGAACCAAGATCTCAACTACGACTATCATGTTTTGATTGCCCTATGTGTAGAACAGTTCAATTGTCATGGTATGTAAACTGGCCGATGGTAGATGGTAGGTTTTCTTTCAGAATGGTAAAAAACTAAATAGTAATCCCTCTGCCTTTATTTAAAGTGTTACTTTAACACGAAGATTAAGGAAAAGTAGAAGAATTAGTTTCCAATTTTATTTTTAAGAAAGTAAAATTAAAGATTTTAGAGCTTTTGAAGATTGTTGAAAGATGATGAAAGAGAAAGGAAACTTGTTGGAAGTGCCACTAAATTGATGGAAAGAGAATTGACGGAAAAAATGATAAATTAGCTAGAGAAAATTTCCGTATAAGGAAAATGTATAAATTAATAAGGGATGGGGAGGGAGTACCTACCAGTTGAGCAGTTACTTAAGAAAGTCACCTTAGGAAGTATTGATTAGGTTGAAATGGAGGAAGATAAGTACAAAGTTTTCTAGTTGGTTATTAAACGCAATGCAATTGTGGAATTGACCTTGATTTGTGGTGTTTGATAGTCTAGTTCACATGCTAATTAAACAGAACATCCACCAAGAGAATTGAGTTTATCTTTAAGGAAACAAACGCAAAGTGACTCCCTAATACCTGCTATTATGTGAAAAGGAAACTTTCAAACCATCTGCTCTTAGTACATTGAGATTTTTCAACTGTTCTCTGTGGCTGTACTTGTCAGTTGAATAAGCATTGATGCATTCAACTGGTTTCTTGTAGTGACAAAACAAATGTGGCTATTAGGAATAAGTCTAGCAACAATGAAAACCTATATTGAGCTGATTTATTTGGTGCTTGTGTGGCCCTGTATTAGTCTGGATTTTGTGTGTTACTTAAAACTACATGTCTTTTGTTTCTTTAGACTTGTGGAAGAAGCGGATTATAAGGCCACTACAGAGCTTTTTGCCAAGAGAGATGATGATAAGACACTTGAGAATTTCATTCCAAACTCCGAAAGTGACTTCACGGAATACGCTGAATTGGTGTCCCACAAACTTCGCCCTTTTGAGGTTTATCAAAATTCTGTTTTTAGCTTTCCTGTTAAAAGACTAAGAAGATTCATAACACTGATAAAATGCTTTCTTTAATGCAGAAAAGTTTCCATTATATTGGTTTACTCAAGGCAGTTATGAGATTATCAATGACTAATCTGAAAGCAGCTGATGCCAAAGATGTTGCATCTTGTATTACTGCAATTGCAAATGAAAAATTGAAGGCGGAGAAAGAAGCTAATACTAAGAAAAAGACAGGTAAGAATGCCCTCTGCCCGTCAACTAACTCTTCATGCACATGGATGGAATGTTAAGCAATGGTGAAGGCTTTATCTTGGCTGTCTTTCAATTTTTTTCTTATTCACCTGCTGTATTGCTGTCCTATATTGATCAAGATCTGCACAGGAGTAACATGATGCAGAATTGGGCAAAATCTTGATCAATATCTGCACAAGAGTAACCTGGATTCTTATTTTTAAAGACATCTGTGCTGTACAGACAGCAAAGCAGTCTGGTTTAGGTTTCAGCATTGATTGAGTAGGACCATCCTTGATTTGTTTTTGCTTGGTTTCTAGCACCTGATACTAATCTTCCCTGCTTTGACCAGCTGGAAAGAAAAAGCAGCTCCAAGTGGATAAGGATGATGATCTGGTTGTCGCTAATTATGATGCTCTCGATGATTATGACTTCATGTGATGCAATGAGATAGTATGGCTACGTCGGACTTGAGATAGGATCATTTGTATGAGCTTTTTGATGCGGCTTATTCCCCTTGTTTGTTGGAGAATCGGTTAGCAGCCTTTACCATGGAGGATGGGATAGCATTCAACCTTGAACCGGAGATCAAAATGTATTTTTAGTAATTTAGGAGTTTGATTGTGTTGCTTTCAGACTCGTATGTCGTTTCGCTGCCCCATTTATTTATTTTTTGGGGGGAAAGAGTACACTCTGTTACATTACAATTTGTCCATTTATTTGTTCTCTTGACCAAATAAAATCTTTATACACTGTGACCTTCGTTGTGTCCAGAAGATTAAGCTGCTGGGAGTTGGGTCATAGCATAGGTTGGGACATTCTGATTTTTGAACCGATTAGCTAAAAATCTACAAACGTGATTAATGTTTGGTTGCATTTGACACTCGAATCAGTCAGACTTGAAGCTCCGGTTAATAGCATTTGAGAGTGCAATTTGTTCTGGTCAACTTTTACTTCCATTATTTCGTAAAGTTGCAGGTTTGCTGCTTAGAACATGACTCTTGTCCTGTGTGCTGTCAGATTGTTGTTTTTAGGCGAAGCACCAATCTGTTTGAAGTCTGTATCCTGTTTTTTGAGTTTGTTCTGGCTTGAGCTACAGCTGGTCGTTTTTTAAGTTTGCTCTTTTTTTTTTCTTACCCTCCCTAATTACGTGAATATAGAATATCAACAACTTTAAATGGCAACATGTTCCTCTGGTGTGTCTGTTCTCATTATTGTCTGTAGCTTGATCAACTGTTCATTTTTGCCTTCTTGAGGAACTCGACCAACACTGTTGGCTCCTGAAGGCCTGATTTCGGTTATATAAATACAATATCTTTGGCTCTGAAGAGCATTCAAACCTACACTGAACAAATAAAGACTTCGCTGCTGAACCTCTTTTTGCCCTATTTTGGTGTCAAGTGTTTGGGTGGAAAACTGTGAACCTAAAAGAAGTAGCTAAGGTCTAAGGTGGTAAATATCAACAAAATAATCTTATGGACAAGCACATTTGCATTTCAAACTTGTGAATCAATGTGGCCTAAAGATTAGCACTTTGAGAAGGTTCAATTTGTTTGTTTTCCCTTCCCTTTTTCCTTTCCCTTTCAAACTCAGATGAATAACAATCAATGTACTTGACCAGCTGTTCCCGGCAGCTGATGGTTTTAGGCAAAGCATCACTTTGTTTTTGGAAGGTAATGGTAATGGTAATGGCCGTACCAGATTAGCCATCGGGGAAGGGAAGTTCCTGTGGATTAACAATTACTCCTAGTGATTATGCTCTTGAGACATGTAGTGGAAGATCTTGAGTTCAACGCTCCACCGTTCTCATTCCCCTACTCCTATGTATCAAAAAAGAAAAACAAACAAACAGACAACTACTCCTAATAATGTCCGAATCTATGGATCTGATCAGAAACACCAAATGTGTATCAGTTTCAGGTACAAAATTTGGCCAGAAGTGAGTTGATCCTTATATTTGTTCTCCCCAGTTTTTGTGTTCACCTTATATCGAGTCCAATCTCATGTCCGTTTATGTTTCTACTCTACCTGCTGTTAGTACACATCAAGCTTCAACTCAAGTTCTTGTACTGAGCATGTTCTCTTTTGTGAACTAGAAATCCATCCTTCAACTCTGGGTTTTCCAGTATACAGTTAGTTAATTTGGTTTAATGAATCATACTAGGATAAATGCTTTCTTGAGGCTCAAGATATTAGGGGAGCGCATGAGTCAGCAATTCTGTGCTGCTAGCTAGGTTGGGTCCTGGAGTGCAGTCCAGTCCCCTGTTATGAATTCAAGTGTGTGAAATGTAGAACTTCTGCACTTGTTTCCATTTAAATACTGAACGCTTCTAGGTCAAATTTTCCTCATTAGCTGGTCAAAATCAAATAAATAATAGACTTGTACTACAATCTATTGCGTTTTGTTTGAACACCGAATAGAAAAGTTGAAGCCCGCAGCACACTATAATTGAAGTCAGACTGTGAAAACTTTATACTGCTTTTCAAATTTCACTGCATCTAATAGGAGTATTTTATTTTATACCCAAGTGGGTTGTTAGCCAAACCTACTAGATATTTAAGTACTGCATGGATCTCTTCATCACAATAATTTTGCTTCAAACAAACTTTCCTCCTGTTAATTATTCCAGATGGGTGTTACTAGCTTTTCTCAAGAATTCACCTCCCCCATCGGGGCTGCCCGCATGTTTAATGCCTGCGTTACAGATTCCAACGACTTGATCCCAAAGCTCTTGCCACAGTTCATCAAAAGCATTGAAGTGATCCAGGGAGACGGTGCAGCAGGAACAATCGAACAAGTTAACTTCACCGCAGGTACAAAACAATAACATGTCCATGTTTTGGCTCTTGCTACCAACTCTCATATTGATTGACATTAGTTACATCTGTTGAAACAGAGAGCCACTTCAAGTATGCAAAGCACAGGATTGATGAGCCTGATAAAGAATGTTTGGTGCTAAGATACACTATATTTGAAGGAGATTTCTTGGTGGACAAGCTTGGATCCATTGTGACAGAGTTGAAGTTTGACACAGCAGCCAGTGGAGGAGGCTGCATCTGTAAGATGACTAGAACTTTCCATTTGATTGATGAAGCACACATCAGTGAAGAAGAAATTAAGGCTGCCAAAGATCAAGCAATGGGGATTTTCAAAGTAGTGGAGGCCTACCTCTTGGAGAACCCTACTGCCTGTGCTTAGTTCTTTATCAATGTTGATCACATAATAATAATCCAATTTTCCTGATTAAACGGCTGCTTATGAGTGAAGCTATGTGAAATTCAGCTCTGATATCAATAAAGACTTGTTTATTTTATTTTATTTTTATTAATTATCTTTAGTGAAAAATTGATGTTTGGTGTAAGCTGGAGCAACTTGATAAGTGTTTGCTGTTAACTGCATTATCCAGCAAATTGAAGTTGATATCATATCATGTAATGATTTTACAAAATCCAGCAGAAATATGAACAGAGGAAGAAAAATGGAGAGCAATAGACAGCAACATTAAAAATATCCAAGGTCCTTTGATCTGTACCACCACTACCAAAACTTTCCTTTTACACAAGAATGAAGAAATGAAGCTGTACAAATAATCTGCAGACTGCGACAGGACGAAATGCATGTGTGCCCAATGCAAGAAAGGGATAGGTAATTCTGGACACGGTGAGATGAATTATTGGAAAGAATCTGGCCTGAATCTTGAGACATTGAATGGTGGAAAAATGAAGTTCCAGGATGATTTTTTGTGTGATATAACAGTATCATAAAGACACAGCTCTACCTCTGGAGTTGGAAAAGGTAAAGCATGATGCAGAAGTATCTGAATTGTTGAGGGCAGCACATGGTTCAGGAAAAACATGCTGAGAAAACCCAGAAACATATGAGCATGACCATAATGTGGAAGATGGTGAACGGATGGACAAAGAGATGTTGGACAGACAAATAGAAGTGAAGGGTGAATCCTGGATTCCTATGAAATTTCCAGCAGTTGTGATGTTTGTCCCCATGATATTCTTCAGGGTGATTTGATCAACAACCGGGAGAGCATCAGGATCGAATTTCTCGTCCGGATGGGACCCACAACAACCGATGGCACATAAAGCAGTGTCGACATTTTGCATCCCAACGTCTGATATCATGATCTCTTCTATATAGCCACCCCTACCCTTTGTTGTTCTAAGCTCAATACCAGTTGATGAGTTGTAAATAAGTACCTGCTCCACTTGAACACTAGAAATGCCACCGGACATTTCACTCCCAAAAGCAATACCAGATCCGGAAGATGACTGTAGCTGGACCCATCTAATGTGAATGTCCCTTGTAGGTCTGCCATATGCAATACCATACTCATCCCAACCACTCTTGAGGGCTATCGCGTCGTGGCCCATGCTAATGTTGCAAAATTCGATGCATACTTGATCTGAGGAATCTGAAAGGACGAGACGATTGACAAGATGAATGAGCCAAATAATAATTCCAGGCATTCATTTTCAGGACAAAAAGAATAATACACATCTTAAGCAGAACCTAATGAACTCAGTTATTCCAGGAAACAGGTTTTTAATTTTTTACCATACTAGTACAACTTAAGCTAGACGGCTGGGATTGAATTCTGAACCAAATGCCATGCAAGTAGTATTACGGTTTAGGTATTGCGAGTTACTATTAGTTATGAATCCAAAGTAAAAACTACTTATTTCAACATGCCCCTTTCTTACTGTGTTAAACTGATTACTTTTCCAAATCTATATTGATTCCCATCCCTTATCTTTTCAGCCATCATTTTGGCCTTTCATACAAAAGAAATGTACTTAAATCAAGTATTATAAAATGCATAATTTAAGGGTGAAGATTGTTCTAGCAGCTTCAATGAGTCCAGCGGACTTCTAAGCCAAATTGTTTGCTCCGGCAAAAAGTGACAGGCTTAAGTATCATCCTCAGCTTGCTTAACATAACATTTTTCTTTCAGGATACATTTTCAGCCGAAAAACCTCAACGTATTGAGCTCTTTGAAGAGCACCCAATTGTGCATTAACATCCACAAAATTCCCGCTCCAATCTTCTACTTTGACACTAATTACTTCAAACCTCTTAAGCAGTGTTACTGACTCTCTCGACCCAGCATGACACCATCCCCCGACTCTTGGAGTAACTTAACTCTCCTCTATCCTCTATCAAGTGTGTGCTGATTTAATGAAAATGGTGCCAATAATTAGCAAAGTAAACAAACAAAATGCGTTACACACCTGGAACTACACCAGCAGTCAATGGAGATCCTGGAGGTGCATAAACGCTTATATTATGAATATGAACATTGCTGCATAGTATTCAATGAAAAACACATTTTAGGCCACGACTTTAAAAGGAGGAACAAAATGATCTTTCATTACCACTATTTAGTCAAACCTGCAATAGACTGGATGGATATTGTACGCAGGGGCATGGATGAAAGTTATGTTCGATACGACAACATAATCTGATGAAACAAATTCTACAAGATGAGGGCGGCTGTAGTTTAGTACACCGGAATAGAACCAATCCCACCAAACTGAACCTTGGCCATCTATGGTTCCATTGTCACCTACACGAAAATGAAACAAAGATTTAACAAGACCTTAAAAATGTTGACCAGTAAGCGACATTGCTACCAATACTACGTACCTGTTATTACAACATCCTGTAGTTCAAACCCATTTATTAAACTCCTATATCTTAATCCAGGAACTTCAACTCCTCGACCATATGATGGTAAAGGTTCAGCAATATCCCAATGAGCTGGGTCCTAGATAAGTCAAAGCAAAGCCAACGCTTGTTAGGGAAAAAAAGCAAGAACGAAGTAAATAACACACTTGCCCTGGAGCAACTTCTGATGAATGATGTGTAAATGAATAAAGGTACGAAGAATTGCACAATAAGTTTACCTGAGACCCAAGAATCACAGCACCTTTCTCCAGAAATAGGGTGAGATGGTTGGTGAGATTGAAACTTCCGGTAAGCCATTTTCCAGTGGGCACATAAAGCTGGGCACCGCCCTTATCTGCAAATGACTTGAGATAAAAAATAGCATTCTGGAAAGCAAGAGTGTTCAATGTTTTGCCATCGCCAACTGCTCCAAATTCAGTAATTGACACGCTGTGTGGTCTCGGGTCTAAGGATATATTGTGGTTACACTGTCCATTGTTTTCTTCTCCATTTGTTCTGATTGAATTGCATAACACCAGCAGCAAGAACACTGCTACCTACATAAAGATGAAACAGAGATGAGAAACCTTTTCATTGTGTAAATCAACAGAGATTATTCAATCAGAAGCAGGGAGACATAAAGCCAACAACTGCTGAACCATGAAATGTTGAACTCAGTACAAACTCAGAAAAACAGTTCATTCCAAAAAGGTTGAATCTTTAATCTGCCAGTGAAGCCAGCAAAACAAATGCCGGAAGAACATGAAGTAGGCAAATGCCATCAATATGAGATTAACAATGGGGATTGTGTAAAACAAAAAGGGAAACAGAAAATAAAAATAAAAAGAAGAACAGACACACTCTGAATAATGAGCAAAAGGAACGTGTCATCCGAACACATATTGCAGAGTCAAACCTAAAGGCTCAGTAACGAACTTGAAATTAAAACCCATTTGGATCTCATAAACAACCAATTCAACCACAGCCATTGCGGATTACAGACCCCAAAAAAAAAAAACACACACACACACACCCAACAAGCCACGGATCCATAAAACCACCAGATTCAGGAACAAATCAGTCAGAGCAACTAAGCACGAAATCCAAAACCCGGTTAAACGCAACGTACTTACTGGCATCTTCATATGTCACAATAAAGCCTCCGCGTCGGCGCCGGCGACCGGAGAACGGAAAAGTAGATAGCTTTACACTCCAGTAACTAACCCCAGGAAAAAAAAATCAAAGAACAGCTGCCACCCAAAAAAAAATTAAAAAAAAAAGAAGATGAAGGAGGAGAAGAGGAACCACAGAAAGAAGGCAGGCCTGGTGTGTTCGTATGCGAATAATGAGCATTAATTATATATAAATGACTGAATAAATATATGAAACATTTCTTTTATTTTTGGCTGGACTGCGAAATACTAGTAATTAAAAGGGCAAGTGAAAATTCAAAGCGTGGAAATGACAGCTTTCCATGCATAGAAAAAGAGAGGAAAAGAATTTGTTGAGAAGACGGCCAGCCGGTCGAGCGAATAATTATTAGCACTAAAACGCCGCTAATTGATTGTTAACCTCTGAGTAAATATGATTAATAACGTCTCTCGCCGACAAATTCCTTCGGAACGGACTTTCATCGGAAAGAGAAAGAGACAATGACCGTACTGCATCAGACAATTATGAATCATATTCTTTTCTCTTTTATGGGAAATTGCTATAGGAGGTCCCAGAGTTTGTACGATTTAACATTTTGCTCCTGTAACTTTATCAAAATGATTCATGTTAACAACATAAGTAAGGTCCTCACGATTCTGAGAATCCATGACTGTTGTGAAATGAAGCTTTTCTGGTTGATTAATCTGTTTTTCTTGTCACACACCATTATTTTGTAACTTAACCATCAGTTCAGTTCAGCGCAAATGAGAAATATATTTTGGAAAATTTGAAAAGTGTGTTTTCATTAATGGATGAGATGCATATAAGTAGGGAAATTGAAGAAATTAATAGATTTAATGTTGTTAAATGTATTAGGATTGATACACTACATTCGTCAATTTTTGTAGGTTCTAAACTTTTGTAGCTTAAATGATGACTGGGATTTCTTATGGGGAGTAGAAAGTACTTTTGTATCAACAATTTTACCTCAATTTAAGAATAAAAGAAAGAAGATGTGGAATCTAAAATTTGAGATGAAAATGAAAATGGATGTTTAAAGTATTAAAAAAGTACAAAAAAAAAAACTTTAAAAGGATATCTCACAATTAAGTGAGAAGGTGTGGAATCTGAAATTTGAGATGAAAATGAAAATGGATGTTTAAAGTATAAAATTGATTAAAAAAATCTTTAAAAGGATATCTCACAATTAAGGTCTCATATCAAAATAGAAAATCTACATTTTTATTCTTTTTAGTCTTTCGGAAGATGTTTCCATCTAGGTTTTCTCTTGCTCGCGTGACAGGTTGTCGCCTTGAAGGAGGACCTTTTAGCGGTGTTGGCGTCGGCCTCCTCCCGGCAAGCTTCACTCCCTGGCGCACTCCGGCACATCTAGGGTCTCTCTTCACCCGCGTCGGGGCTTCGGTGTCGGGTCGATGCTCCTCCCGACGTTGGGTCCGCTAGTTTTTCTCGGCTCGCAATAGCTCTCCTCGCTTTTCGCTCCAACTTGTGCTTTATCGAGTGGTGCGATGGTGGCCCAAGCATCCCTCTTCTCTTGTTTGGATCTTCCGTCGTCTAGAGCTCATGTTGGCCCATCGCTCGCACCGTGTCGACTCAAGTTTGCGTTGGCGCCACATTCCTCCGGCTTTGTGGTTCTCACGATTGCTGGTGGAGTTCTCCTCCCTTGTAATCGCGATTGCTTCTCGGTTTGGTCTCACGTCTCTACCAGTGGGGAAAGCGCTTTCTGCTTGAGATTTTGTTGAATGGTCGTTGCTAGTTTGTGGGGCACTCCACTTCCGGCATGCCATTTTTCTCTCCTGATCTGATCGGATCTCCTCTAAACAACACTCTCTTGGATCGTCGACGGGTGTTGTCGTATTGGTCTACTCGCCTCTTTTATTAGGCGCTCGTGATATCTCGGTGGGCTTGGGATTGGAGGCTTGGTGGTGTATCGCCTCTTTGGTGGTGCACTGTTTGGTTCCCTGCTAAGCAAATCTCTCTTGGTGATAAGGTGAAGGCAGATAGACTAAACGCTGCTTGGATCCGTAGTTTTGTTGGGGTTGTTGAGGTGGTTGATTCGGAGGGATTTGGGGTTAACCCGCATCACCCAGCGCCATAAGTTTATGGTCCCAGAGTTTGATCCATATGGGGGTTACTCGGATTGCTCTGCTTTCTTTTTGTTAGTGCCCATTTTTACTCTTTTTTGTAGTGCTTTGGACCTTTTTTTTCTTTTGGTTGTTATAGTTGCTTTTTTCATCACTAGGAGTATATGGTTTGGTTTAATTAGTGCTCACTTGCAGGGCCTACTGCTTTCTCCCCGAGGAACGCACAGTCATGATGAGTCGATATGAGATAGCGCTTTTGGAGGAGGCAGGGGATATCGAAAGCGCGTTAGACTCTTATGTTCTATCCATCATAGCGCAAGTGCACTCAACTGGGTTGTGGTTTGTCTGCGTGTCCAGACTGAAGGCCTTGTTAGCTGGATACTACTATTATTTTGATGCTTTAGATTTAGTTTCTTTAATGTCTGAGTGGCCGATTTGTGGACTGTGTCATGACAATTTTGCTTTGATTTGCTTTGTTACGACTTATTTTATGGGTAAAATATAGAGTAAAGTGCATCGGTGGTCCTATAACTTTAATTATCGTTCTATTGGGGTCCCGTTTTAAGTTTTCGTTCTCTTTAAGTTCCGTTTTAAAACTTAAGTTGCATCTGTGGTCCTTCCGTCCATTTTCTCAATTAAAGTTAACGGATCACTGGGAAAAATGTTAACTTTAACTACTGAATTTTTTAAAAAAACTTTATTTGCATCATAAGTTTTAAAAATGATAATTTAGTCACCCTAAACAATTTTAAACTTAACAATTTCACCCTAAATTTTTTAAACTTCACCACCACCGTCGGACCACCACCGGACCACCGTCAATCACCGGACCACCGCCGGTCACCGGACCTCCGCCAGTCGCCGGACC
>JBBYHH010234489.1:0-16986 GCA_038382905.1 Daphne laureola
TTAGAGCCGAACCTTGGTGTAAACCAATGGTGATTGGGAACTCTTCTGTGTAACCCCCTGGAGTTCTAACACAAGAAGTTGTCCCGTCATACATGTCTTTAATGACATTGATATACCTAATTGAGACATGTTTCTTCTCAAGCACCCGCCATAAAACTTCCCTTGAAACTACAAGGGTATTAATTTGATGAGTGAAACCATGGAGTTATAAGAGTAGGTGATTGAGTATAAGTTGAGGTGTGACACAAAGGTTTTAGAGAACTAGTTAATTTTATGCTTGGAAGATCTACTATAGAAACCATACATGTTTTACGGAGATTGATAGAAGTGTTTAGGGAACAACATCAAGACCTTCACAATGTATTCATTGACCTAGAAAAGACATGATATAAAGTTTGAAGGGGAATTTTATGGTGGTTGCTTGAGAAAAATACAAGTTCCAGTCAGGTATATCATTGTCATTAAAGACATTTATGATGAAGCTCTTACCTCTTCTTCCTAGTGATGGATGGACTAGCTAGAACTATCAGAGAGAGTTTCTTCGTGCATTAGATGACATTGTTTTGGTGGATGAGACTAGGGAAATTGGACTTAGATCAATGAACAAATGCCTTAGAATTTAGAATTGGTAGAGCTAAATTAGAGTTCATGGAGTGAAAAACTTTAGAATTGGTAGAGCAACTAGATCCCAAGTATTATTAGGCTTTAGAATCAGTAGAGCAGTCTCTCCTTATATTATCTGATACATTATATCACTAGATAAGAATCTTCTAGTAAAGCTGAAAGGGAAATTTTATAGATGGTTTTTTGACTGGCCACGTTATGTAGTGCCGGGTGTTGGACAGTGAAAAAGCAACACATTTGACCTAAATTAGGTGGGTGAGTTTAGTACAAAGGGATTGTTATTCTTTTGGGAGCTTGTAAACAACACAGTGGAGCAGGATTCACGTAGCTGGTCCCAACTAGCTGAGGTTTTTTAATAAGCAGGGGTAGGGTTAGGGATACTTGAACTCAAGACATCCACCTTGGGTTAAGGCTTAGTTGTTCGTATTGGTGTTGTGTGTTCACAATTATTCCAAAATAATTCATTGCTATTCTCTTGGTCTTGGGTTATTTGCTGTATGTGATCACCTGTGTTCATGGTTGCACCCATGTTTGGTTTTCTAAGTCTTTTCTTTTTGTTGATACATGGTAAAGGGAAAAAAAACTGAACATAACATGAATATATTTTGGATATCTAGGATTTCTCTTTGTACAGTGATATAAGAGAATGGTAGGGGGGATTGAATAGGGCTGGGGATCTGCTGTTGGGGGCTAGTTTAAGGCGGCAGTAATTAAAGCTTGGAAACCTTGTTTATCTCATGCAAGGATTTCTTCCTCTCACACTGTTGTCTAGATTTTGGCGCACAATCCTAAGAAAGAATAAAGTTCTAGATTTTTGCTATCAAGCCTTGATATTACTATAGAAACTACTTTATATAGAGCACTTAGATGTTCATTCATTACAGGTTTTGTGTTTTTCACTTTAATTGGACTTGAACTTAAAATCGTAGTCGGAAGTGGAAAAGTAGCAAGTTATTAACTTCTAAAGAAGAAAGGGAGCTCAAGTAAGAGACTCATTTGCTCTTTAAAATAATCTGTGGAATCTCAAGCAGGCCTGTAAGTTTTACAATCCCTTGTTCTTTTCTCTTTATAGTCATGAGTCTGCTCCCTTATGTGAGAATTGCAATTTGTGGGGACCTTTTATGGTGAAGCCCTTCAATAACCTATTCCCATCTCAACCAAGATTCCATGGCATGCATTAGGCTTAGATTTATGGAAAAAGTAGCAACAAAAGGCTTAAACCGATATGGGTGGTTCTATGATTTTCAAATGAAGGGCAGCCACAACCACCCGTTAAATATAAAAGCCCAACACACTAACGGACATTTTTTACTGAATGAATTAGTACAAATAGAGAAGTCTTTTTTCCTTGGTGGAATCTATTTGGAAGAAGGAGGTCAAATGTCACGCTTTTGCTTTCAAATGTAAATTTTTTTTATTCGGCTACTGTCAAGAAGTGATCAGATAAGTGGCTAGTTTGAATTAAAATTTTGGGTTGTTTCTACACATTTTGAAATTAGTGGGAGAACATTTTTTCTTGCAAGAGAAGAAGAAAGCCAAGACCTTTCTACTTCTTTTGTTTGCCAATCTTCCTTCCCTTAGAAAGCATCACAACCGGGTCTCAGACTCAGTTTTTGATAAAGTAGTTTTCATTTTTTTTTATAAGCGAAAAATATAGGAGAAGAGTACTCGTCTTGCTTCGTCCATGTGCCAACCCCACTTAAATTCAAGCTAGTTTATTAATGAACTTTTGTTTTCTCTGAGTGTTTTGCTAGAGGGAAAGAAAGTTGATTTGATCAGAAAGCGAAGGATAAAAATAAGCCGAGCTGAGAAAAGTACTAGGGACATTACGTTTGCCTGTATATGTATCAAACTTATTTTATTTGTATTTTTTATTACTTCAATCAAACAGATTTTCAATAGGCCATGAATGAGCTTTAAGTTGATCAAGCTCGGAAAGTGTTTAGTTGTTCGCTAGATGCTAAAGTAATTGCTATTCAAAATGTGGGTTCAATTGTGTGCTGAGTTTGATTTTTCATTTAAGCTTGAATTTAAAAAAAATGAAACAGCCTCAAGATGAGTTGTAGATTGAGTTGATCTTGAGCTGAGCTCAAATCGTTTGTTCATCTTTTACCTTAAACAAAGGCACCATTGTTGAAGTCATGTTTTAAATTGTCTGATCAAGCACATTGAAATAGTAATAGTAGTAGATAGGTGTGGGCTAACAGAACTATGGATTTTTTATGGAAAACAAATCTATGTTCAGGAAGGAGAGAAGAAAAGAAACGGAAATCAATTGGTGTTAGAGAATTTGAAGGTTAAACAAGCTAGATGGATATGCAGAACCCCAAAGAGATTAAGATAGGAAAGAGTTGGACGGAAACTGCAAAGAGAAGGAATTAGTAATTCAGACATGTAATGAGGAAGCTGATTTAAGAAAAAAAATGAAGGGCGAGACAGTGAATTAGAGGGGAAAAATTGGTGCAAGGATGAAAATAACAGGGAAGCAGCTGGATCTTGGATAAAGTTGAACACAGGGTTTTGTTTTGGTATGCACGTTTGCACCATAAGTTGTTTGACGTTGACAAAGGCTTGCGTGGTTATAACAGTAAACCTGTGAGGGTAGATCGAGGAAGAGTAGTTGTAAATACAATCATCATCGAACTTTTGATCAAGTATTTCACTTTTAATATGACATATTTGTTTACCAATAAGAAGAAGGTTGTAATTATAAAAGAGATGGAAAATCTTTTTATATGTCATAGGTCAGTGAAGCATCAGTGGGCATTAAGTTGGAAGAGGGAGAAGCTCCGTTGCTATTTATATGTTTTCTTTTAGTGGTGATGGATTAACATAGCTTGTCCTTTGTTTTTTAGTTCATGCTACAAGTGATAGACCATTGAGAAAAAGTATACTGATTTTGGGAGGCATCTTAATCAAAAGAAAAATATTCGGTCAGGCATGCTGTTGCCCAAACTTCACAATACCACAACTGTTCCTTTGAGCTACCTTTTTTTTTAAATTTTTTTTATGTGGTTTTTTTTTTTGGGGGGGAGGTGGGGGGGTTCACTCTTTTTGACAATCCGGTGAGTCATGCGTTTTGTTTTGGTTTCTCACAATAAATATTGTGGTTGATGTTCTCTAACTTTTGGCTTGTTGGTGTGTTTAGGCCACTGTTCGTGAGCTTTACCATGAAGTCAGTACACTTAAAGGAATAGAGTATGATAAGGTACATCTGATGGATTTGGTTTGATGATGTTTTTCCTGTATATACTCCATGATGCACATGCAACATACCTTTGCATAGCATGCAATTGAATCCCACTATCTAAGGTTGCCACAAAATCTTAGTTTCCATGTCCTAATGTTGTTCCTCATGATATTGAGTTTTTGAAGTTATTTTTATGAAACAAATGTAAGAAAGAGTTTGATAGGGGTTTATTTGTTATTTACTATCATTGAATTTTTAGCCCATTCTTAGATTCTAGTTTGTGGATTAGCATCAATAGGGGTGGCGCCACATAGCCACGAGTCCGTGCAATTGCACCCAATGACTTTTGGGTTAATAAAGATATAGTATATAAAATTCTATCAAATATTCATTATGGTCCTAAAAATTTCTATATTATGTCCTTACTCGCCTGAAATGTTTAACAGTCCACCGTTCTCAATTAATTGACCCATTTGAGTTTCATGTTTCAAAGTTCAATGTTTGACTCAAATATTCACAAAGATAAGTGATGAAAAAAATTCAAAAAAAAACTATATTTAGAATATGTTGCAAATTATGGTAGACATACAATTTTTTTTACTTTAAACATCTATGAAATAAATCATAGATTAAATACTGTGAAATACTGTAACAAAAAGATTGGGCCAATTAATTGAGAACGGAGTGAGCAGTTACCCCAACTTGCCCACACTCATACAATTTTCTGGCTCCGCCCCTTCATCAACAAGTTCAAGCTATTTATTTTCTTCCATTCCCGTTAACACCAAGAAAAACCTTTATGCAATCTTGCATTGGTGAATGACATCATTTAGTTTGTCCATGTGTTTGGGCCCTCTGTTTTTTTTTTCCCTGTTGTTTCATGAGACCCAATGGTCTTAGATGTAAAATAAATACTACCTCCGTCTGAATAATTGTCCCATTTGACTTTGCTGTTTCAAAATTCATTGTTTGAATCAAATTTTAACAAAGATAAACAGTTTGAAAAAATTCAAAAAAATAATATATTTGGAAAATCTAGATTGCAAATATGAGACACCCATGAAATATTTCATTTTCGATGTCTAAACATTCATGAAAAAAAATTATAGATTAAATTCTACGAAAAACAAATGGGACAATTTTTTAGGGAGGGAGGAGGGAGTATAACATAGCACTCTCTTTTTCAGATTCCTGCCCCTAACTTAGTGATTTCGAGATTTGATCACAAGACTTTCAGCATAAATACACTTATGTCCGATAAAAGTGGCACGGTTTGGCTTTTGAACTTGTGTTTGATTTAAATTGTTACTAGGAAAGATTGATGGAGAAAAAGTCATAGATTAAAGCCTGAAAAACAAATCATGCAATTGTTTTGTAACGTGGGGGTAACTAGTTGTATGTTCTTCACATCACTACATCTTTGGTAGTACTTTTGTAGGCACGGATTTGGGATTACTATGGAAAAAAAAAACACTCACAGCTGAGCGAGCTGCACAAAACACTGGAGGACTCAAACTTGCAGATGGACCAACATGTGAGTATTGTGTTTGGTCTTTTAAGGAATGTCATTTTTAATTTTCTTTGCTTATGTAAGCTTTTCCCAATTTCTTTTTCTGTAGGAAACAACATAGGTTTCATTTGTTAGTGAAGAAAATGAGTTGAATTGAATTTTTTGTATCTTGGTATGTATTTGTTTTCTTTGATGTCAGTGTAGGTCCATTAACTTCATGGGTACTAACAAAGCTATGAGCTATAGTACTTGAACTTATACACTAGAAATGGTACGCCCTTGACCTTTTCAAAGAAACATAGCACTGCTGTTAGCAGGCTTACAATTTTTCATTGTAACAGGCATTATGATGCCCCGCTGTCTGATGAAAAGAAATGCTACCCCCGTCCTTGATTAATTGGTCCATTTGTTTTTACCGTTTCAAAGTATTTTATTGATCATGAATATTTAGATATTTAAAGCCAAATATTTTATATGCATATCATAATTTTAACTCTGAATTTTCCAGATATATTTTTGTGAATTTTTTTCCACTAATTTTCATTGTTAAAAGGCCTAAATACATATTACTACCCCAAATTTTGTTGACTCGTTGAAAGGAGGGATTGAATTATGTCTCGCCCTGACTTTGTACTTGAACAATTAAAAGAGTGCAGATAAAGGCTTTAACCAAACGATTGTTAGTTGACTAACCCAAAAAAATTACTTTTTGAGCCATTTAACTTTTGACAAATTTCATGTTACTTTACTCTGAAAGACGATGTACTCCCTCCGTCCTAGCATCCTAGCAAATGTGATACATATGACTGAGCACGGAGATTAAGAAATATTGTTGACTTGAGGGTAAGAAAGTAAATTAGGCAAATAGGACCATAGTAACTGTTAATATATGTCTACTATTTGACTTTCAAATATTGAATGATAACACGTGAAAGTCAAATGGTCCAATTATTAGTGGAGGGAAGGAGTAATAAGTGCTTTCGACATTCAAGAAAACAAGTTAAATATTCATTTTAGATTCTGGAGCATGGGATACATGAACCGACCATTAAGTGTTTGAACTGTTATTCATTTTTCGGATTCAAAACCTTGAAATGGCTCTATTTTCTCCATATTAACAGTTGCATGTTACTGCCTCCTTCCCAAAATGATTTGAGCGTTTTTCTGGATACAAAGATTAAAGAATGTTGAAGACTTGATGTTATTTACGTAAATCCGTCATATAAGACAAAATGTTATAAGTGCTGGTAAAAGTTTTCCTAAAAGGAAACGACTAATTCTTTTTTGGACAAACCTAAAGGAATATGATTGAATCTTTTTGGCATGGAGGGAGTGGTTCTATGTGAAGAACCCTCCCTAAAGTAGTCAAAAGTCTGTTCATGCTATTCACTTATCTTCTCAGTTAGATGCACCGCTAATGATTTCCTGTCTGTCTTGCAGTTGGCAAGTTCTTACTCCGACTTCGTATCACTCAATTCCCCATCAAACAGATGGGGTTGGAGATTTATCTTTGATTTTTTATTTGCTCAGGAGTTTTTTTATAGACGTGCTGTTGTATCAGGAGTTTAACTGAGTTCTTTTCCTGATATGCATCATCATGAATTCTGTATAGATAATGTAGGCTACAAATATTGTGACAGTATCTTTGTGAAATCATTAACTGTAATACTCATATACTCCCTCTGTCTCCGACTAAATGGTGCATTCCTTTTCGCACTCAAATTAAGAAATGTAGGGAAGAAATGTTTTTGGTAAAAAATACCCCACAGTTCTAACACATGGTTGAATGTTAGAGATAAGTAATTAGAGGATTGATGTTAGGGGTATTTAAGTAAAACAAATGGGTCTAAGTTTCTAAAAAAGGAAATGCACCAATTTTTTAGGGACATTCAAAAAAGGAATACGCACCATTTGTTTAGGGACTGATGAAGTATGATACTCCCTCCGTGCTTGAAAAATTGAATATGTTTTCCTTTTAGATTGTACCAGAAAAAATGTTCACTTTCAATTCCAAAGCTACTTCAACTTAAGGATAATCATGTCAAAACACACGAAGTCTTACATCTACGTAATCACCTAATCCAACCCTTCAATTAATTGGGGATGCAGGGAATACAGGAGAGAATTTGTGCAATGATGCTAAAACTGTACTCTGGTTATGATGTAGCAAAAATCAATTTAGGTTATTGACTGTAACATATACAGTGTTCTCGGAAATGTTGCCTTTGAAAGCTTATCATGAAAAGGTTTTATTTTCAGGTTTGGTAAAATGTTTCTGAAATCTCTCTCTGTTAGCTGCACAACACGCTTTTTCCTATTGTCTTTTATTTCCTGGTTTTACAGAAAACAGTTACGATTATCTTGAGTCCTGTATTCAGGAAAAAATTATTTCTCAATTTTGGAGTATGGTTTTCTAATTTTTTTTATATACAATTATATAGATTCTGTTAGAGCAAGTTGATGGATCTTATTCTTCCCAATTTGGCATGGATTCAACGGGGAATGGTTTAGCTTTGGTCTCACTAGAACCTTCAAGATCGTCAATGACAGTTGCTGGTGGACCTACTGCGTCAAATGGTCACTGCTCGAGTCTGAAGCCGAGTTTCTATCCAGGAATTGATTTAGGTGCTGCTTTTGCTGATTCTGGGAGTGATGGATATGATGCAAGTAGAAAGGGAGAGCAGGGAGGCTTAGCAGGATTGCAGAATCTTGGAAATACTTGTTTTATGAATAGCGCTATTCAGTGTTTGGTTCACACACCACCTCTCGTCGAGTATTTTTTGCAAGATTACAGTGATGAAATAAACACAGAGAATCCATTGGGAATGCATGTAAGTTTTGTTGCCCTTCCTTGAAGACGCCTAGTAATTTCATTCACTTACGAAGTTACTTTTCATACGTTTCATTGCGTCTCAATCCTGTATATGTATCTGTACATTTCTAAGACCTTTTTTAGTATTGCAGGGCGAGCTGGCTCTTGCGTTTGGTGAACTGCTACGTAAATTATGGTCTTCTGGGAAAACCTCTATTGCCCCACGTGTATTCAAAGGCAAACTTGCTCGATTCGCACCGCAATTCAGTGGTTACAACCAGCATGATTCTCAAGTAGGTTCATCTTTGATACTCCCTCTGTCCCCTTTTTATTGCAACACTTTCCTCTTTGGGACGTTCCTAAATGTTTCAACGTGACCTTATTTAGTAAACCTTTTCAAGTAAAAATACCAATTTATCCTTTGAACAATTTTTTTTATATTTGTTTATTACTCCCTCCATCACACAAAGATTGTTGTGTTTGATTTTGAAACAATGTTTGACTTAAAATTTTACTAAGGTAAATAGTGAAAACAAATTATAAAAAATCTATCTAGATAGTTTAGATTGCAAGTTATAAGAACCATATGGATCATTTAACTTTACATGTTGTCTAAGAATGCATAAAAATAAATCGTAGATTAAATACTGTCTAGGAGTATATGATTTGACACCACCAACTCCACCCACTTCACACGTTTAACATTTATCTTATTTGTAATATGATTTGATACCACTAACTCCACCCACTTCACACATTTAACATTTATCTTATTTTTTATTATATGGTTTGACATCACTAACTCCACCCACTTAACTCTCTATCTCTTAGGGGTACATTTGTCAAACTTTCACCTTTTTCTACTCACATTAATCTCCGTGCCATATCCAAATGGTGCAAATATTAAGGGACGGAGGAGGTAGTATTTTTTATGAAGGCATTGTTTTTTTAAGAAAACAATAGCTAGAAATTTGAAAAAGTTTAACTTTTCTTTTTCTAAATAAAAAAAAAATCTTCTTGTTCTATACTTATACTTTTCCATCTGCTTTTACAAAATTCAATTACTCTTGGAAATAGTTTCAAGAAACATACAACCCTCTAGTGTTCCTACATCATGAGTTCATGTTTTCCACAGAGATGGAATTACTGATCAATTTTAACCTGAGGAACATGTTTCTTTAAGATTCAATTTCTTCTAAAGAACTTTATCTTTTTCTCTTTAGTTATTTGTGTTTGTATAAAATTTTAAATCTAGTTTTTCACGTCTTTCGCTTCAAATTATTTCCCTTAAAAGAAAAAAAGAAAAGAAAATGATCAGAAAGTGGAATAGCATCAGGAGTGTTGTAGAATGTTCTGTTCTCTCCGATTTTTTCCTGCATTAAATAATATAGGCACAAACGGAGCTTAGTGTTGTAGAATGTTCCACGACATTTATGATTATTTCCATTTTGCTCTACTTTTGTTGTTATGTTCCCAGGAGATTCTAGCCTAATCTAGTTTGCAATTATTAAAGCATGTTTTTCAGATCTGTTGGAAGAATTCGGAAATCATCTTAGTTATATTTGTTTAGAGTATGTAATTACTTGGATAATGCAAATACTTGACTACCATGTTGTAATTTAAATCCTATTTAGGCCCATTAACCCACATGCCTTCAACACATTTCATTTTTCTTTTGCTTTTGTGGCTGGTGAAACACCACATGCGGCTATGATCTGAAGGCTTCTGCTTAAAAAGCTGATGAACTTGCATAAAAAATAAAACGTACAGAAAAGAGCTCAAGTCAATTTCCTAACTGTAAATTTAGAATATTCATATTACAAATTTTAATACTCAACTTTCTATGTCCAAGCATTCTTGAAAAAAATCATAAGATTAAAGACTGCAAAAACAGGAAAACAAAGTTGACAACTTAAGCGACGGGGGGAATATTTCTGTTCACACTTAAGATGGTTTTTCTCTAAAATGTCTTTTACAATAAAAGATTATTAGAAGGCATTGAGGAATTCCGAAAACCATTGCTCCAAGAGAAAAGATGAAGCGTCTCCTTTCCATATAAAACAAGTGTGTGACCACTTTGTTTTACTATGGGGAAAGGAGCATTCGTTCCATGAAAAACTAAGCTATTACTCCCTCTGCAAAGAATCCAAACGAGATAATGAGGAAAGTTTAAAAAGCTCCCTGTTTTGCTGAGGTGGCTAACGTATGTCAAAGTCCAAAGATTATTTTCTATACTTATACATTTTTAGAAAATCCCAAAGTAATTGCTAAATTTCTTCTTTGGAAAAGTTCCACCTACTTATTTTCCTTTATTACCTTCACATTTACTTATTTTTTAACACTTTAACCCTTGATAATCATTTCCTTGATTTTATTTACATTCAGTCCCGTTGCTGACGAAGTGTTACAGATTATCAGCCTAGAAAATATTTTCAATTCATGCTTCTATCTTGAGTTCATGAAACATTCCATTTTCTGATTTGTTGTCTTATAGGAACTCATGGCTTTCTTACTGGATGGTCTGCATGAAGATTTGAATCGAGTTAAGCGGAAGCCATATGTTGAAATGAAGGATTCAGATTGCCGTCCAGATGAGGAAGTTGCAGCTGAGTCCTGGAGATACCACAAAGCTCGAAATGATTCGGTGATCGTTGACATTTGCCAAGTGATTCTCTGTCTTTCATGTCCAAGTTTATCAGTAGTGTGTAAAAAGAATGTTAGAATTATTATTATCTCTTTTAGGGTTATGTCTCCTGTTAGCATTAGTACTCCTGTTAGTACTAGGATTCCTATCTAGATTAGTATTAGTACTAGGTTTCCTATCTCTATTAGTATTAGTTCTCTATCTCTTTTAGGATTGTAAGTTCCCTATTATGTTAACAAAGCATAAATGTAAAACTAAACCACAAGGCTTCTTCTGCAACAAGATCATGCCATCTTTTCTGACAAGTACATGAGCACATGCTTGAAGACAGACCAAGGGTTTTAAACCAAGCAAATCCCTCCATTCCATCATAGTTGCCACTTTTTCATTCTGTAAAGATTAAAGTTATGCTAACAAAGCATTTTTCAAGAAATTTGACAATATTGCACTATTCAATCATACGATTAGAATTAAGAATGATGTGATGTGTTATGGCTTCGTTTGAGTAAAATGGGGAGATGATGCACCAAAATAGAAAACAGTAATTTATGTTGGGGAAAAAACTTTTTAAAACGATGACAACCAAGATGGGAGAGTGGGAGTGAAAAATTCTAAAGTAAAATGTTACAAGAAATTTAAGGACTAAGATTCAGCAGAAAACCTTTTAGATTGCTTCTGTGTGTTGAACGTTCGAATCTGATTCAGAATGAAATGAGTCACCCCTTGATCAGTTTGATCATAAAATAACTTGTAAAGAAGGATGCGAGCTGTTTGAGGTTCTCTGGAGCCTTCTGGCAGCAACTGGAGTACCAGATCTAACATGTGAATCTGCATTGTAGAAAAACAAAAGTTACTCAGCTCTAGGAAACTGTGAGGAAGACAATCAAATGGAAAGAATTTTATTGGATGTCATTCCAGAAATTAAATTAATGCTCCGTAGATGGTGCATGATTTTACAAGCTGCAGCCATTTCTGAAGATGCAAGTTGTCTTCCTTTTTTCTATTTATTTTCTGGTGAGAATTAATGCAAAAGTTAATTCATGCAGTTACCACACAGAAGGCCTTTTATCCAAGGCATGCATACATGAATGGAGATCTGGACTTAATGATGACAAATCACAAAATTAAGTAATTTTATTGAGAACACATGCATGCAACACCATATAAAGTTGGAAGTCAATTTACCATATTTTTCATGAGAGACCCAGCAGCAAACAAAAACTTGTAATCATGGGTCTCCTTCAAGGCATCAAATGAATTGCGCCATCGTGAAATCAGCAGTTGGAACATTGACTCATTCATTGATGCTGCAATTGGTCCACATATGTTTCCTTTGAAATCAGTGTTATCAACAGATTTGTCAACATCTTCAGATGAATCAGCTTCAAGCATTGGCTGTAAACAATAGGTAACTATGAACTGACTGGGATGAAGAGCACTGGCAATTAAGCAGGCAACTGAATGAATTAAGCCGCATATAACATTGACCAAGTTAAGCAAAACAAACCCCACAAATAAAACGTAACCAGCTAGAACATCATTTCTTCACATAAACAGTTTTTCATGCATAACACTTGACAATCTTCTTCTCTAGCAGCTAAAGATCAAATGCCTTGATGTTTTTTTTATATATATAAAATGCCTTGATGCTTGTTATTGGTCACTAATACATAGAAGCAGTATAGTCACAGGGAATAACTTTTAGCAAAGATGTTTTCAGTCTGTTACCTTGGAACAAGAAAATTTGTGATAATGAAAAGCTGTGACAAATTCAACAACTTTGAAGTATACAATGATATCACAGTTCTGAATCGCATGATGTTCTTTCTCAATGTCCTCATGGACAGACTGCATCAAAACTGGCAGGCATTTAATTATTAGTAATTGAAGTACCACAAGGGTGTGGAAAAGAATGAAATGCTCTGACATGCTCTTCACATTTTACAAAGGAATCATGTAGGTTAATGTAGCAAACTGAGTTTGTTGTTACTATACTTACCATTGTAGCCACTTGATAAAAACTGGTTCAAAAAATCATGGAGCATTTCCAACATGCTATTGGTGGTTGAACATGCCATCTTTCCTTGCTCCGGCGAAATCATATTGTTTACCCCCTTTTGGCTTTTGAAAGGTTTATGTAGGAGATGTTGGAAAGCGGATGCAGGATTTCCCTTAATTACTGTTTTAGACCCATCCTTTCATGGGGAGCCAGCAAAAGAAGAAATTCAGAAACTTTTCACAGTTCCTGGAAATCAGTATGTTAACAAATCATGACTTACTACGGTAGCCCGTGCAAATGTCCCGCTAAACAGCGAATGACGACTGCTCTTCATCATGGAAAGTTTCCGCTTTGCTTGTGCCTCTTCCATGATGGACCTTAGCCCATCTATGCAAGCCTTTGCGCCTTCACCCAACTTAACAGAAAGTTATGATGAATAAGTTATCACACAGAGCTTCTATCGAACAGTTTAATAAACATCTAAACAAAATACGAAACAGCAACGAAAACTCAAGAAAAAAGAATGGGCTCTAGAAAAAGAAAGAGAAATTACCTTGGATGTTTTAGAGTGAGCTTTGGCAATTAACTCTGGATCTTGGCCCATAAATATGTAATGGAATATTTCTAACAAAAGTAAGTTATCCTGACGAAAATAGCCATGCGGACCACTAATGTGCTGAGTTATAACTATTATCAAGTCCATCACGTTCTCATGGAATAGAAGCTCAAGATATCTGTCTCTGATTGAAACAAACTCACTGATAGATCCTCCACCCTTCAGCATAAATGAGATATCTTGTACAGCAAGAACATTACGAAACAAAGTAAGCACCAGCTGGATCAATTTCCAGTCATCCTCTAAAAGTGATTCACTGCATTGAAAATGTTGCCTTTAACATCACTGCAAATAATTGAGACATGATGCATGCATCTTTTGAACAATGACAAAAGGAGGTCCAAAATTTACTTCTCCAATAAACTCGAATAAAGTTAAGAAATTCATACAAATATATCTCTGGACTTATTACAAAATAAAGAGAGGGAGAGAAGAAGAGGCAAAAGAGAGTTCTAAGACTACAATTAATGTTCTTGATTATTATACTTAAGTACTAAGTGGTTATCGATGTCAGATAAACATGTCAATAAAGCAAGTTCTCAGTATAACCAAATATTGTATGTAAGAGATACTCCATATGATAGAAAAAGGCATGCTAATTTCTAATGAAGGTAAATTGTTAGAACGTAATGAAATAGTGGTGGAGAAACTAAGGGATGTATACCTTAGTGGATACGACTTCCATCAATTCCTACACTTTACTCTCACCTACAATCACTCTAATCATATGCATAACATCTGAAGCTTTCTTTGATTCTTTAAAACAATGTAGTAAGTATTAGTAAGCAACTAAGCATATGGTTTCCCCGATGACTATCAAGAAAAACATACACTGCCACTCTGCATATATCCTCAGATTAATATTTTATCAGAAGGGATCTGAACAAATGAAATCAATAGAATGTAGATAGATTGTAAATATCAGATTCATTTTCCTCATTGGTTTCAAGTCAAGATTATAGAACATCTTGAAAAAAGAGAAATCAATTCTGACTTACTGCTCTAAATTTTCAAGTGGAATCTCAAGCAACGAAACTGCAACAGCAACTGTGTCACTCCTAGTGATTGAAGACTTCAAATTCCAGAGATTCTCCATCTGCTGAGGGATATCAGTTGATGACTCCTCAATTGGCATAGAAAGAAAAACTAGAACTTTCACTGAAACGTGGTGATAAAAAGAAGCAGAAAATGAAAAGAAAACTTTTCAGAGGCATTTCTTTGTATTCCAGTAAATAACATGAAACGAGAGCCAGAAAACTTTGATCAGCGTCTCAGTAATATCGCTTCACCTGCATTTAGCACCAAGTTACGGTCATCTTGGAATTGTTCAATAATCGGGATCAGGTTTTTAGAAACAATGTTCCATTTGCAAACTTGCTTGAAAACTTCTCGTGTCTGCGGATCATCCCGCCTCATAAACCTTAACAAATCCTTCAAGCTATCTGCGAACATATAATTTCGTACCGGGATTAGGCTTATTTAAGAGAAGCGGAAAAGGAACTGATAAAACAGTTTCACGATAGTAAGAGGGCGTCGTGAAAGGAGATCATAAACATAACGAAAATTCCTGATAAAAAGCTCAATTCCATCAGAGTTGACGCAAATTCAAAAGCCTCGCTACAGTATACAGAAGTGTGATCACTTCCCCCAACACAAATACCAAATACAACTCTTATCAAAATGTAAGAGCAATAAATTTGAAGGCAACAGTAGAGTGAGTACCGAGACAGTATTCCCCCATCTCGTAGCTGCCGTCCTCCACGAGGGCACCGAGACCGGCGCAGATCGCCGATAAACCTTCCATGTTCATGCTTTTTGCGGGGGCAACAGGCAGCGGATAAATTTGGATCTGAAACTGATCTCACGGAAACTCGAATTCTGCAAACTGACGACTAGAGAAGGACGAGATTAAGATCTGAGGAGGATTGTTACCATTTCTTGTTATCACTTTCCGACTGTACTAGGGTTCTTATTATGGCGCGAATTCTGATGCCAACTTTCCCGCCTCCAGAATTTGTGCTGATCGAGTGTGGCGAGACCAGCCGCTAAAAACGGTGAGTATCTACGTGGATATATGTCATTGCCCTCAGTTCACCGCCACTTAAAAAACAAAATTACTACTCATTCCGTCTTAAAAAGAGTTGAACATTTTATTTTTAATATTTAATTTATAATTTATTTTTTTTAATATTTTGATATAAAAATTTAAATAATTTATATAAAAATTATAATTCAATATTTATAGTTTTTAAATATAATTTTTTTTAAAAAAATTAAAAAAAAAATTTTAATAATTATTTGAGTCAAGCACAACATCAAAAATCAAATGAGGTAATACTTATTTTGAGAAATTTTAGTAAAAGTAATTTGATTAATGGATAAAATATATATGAGTAGAGAAATTTAAAAAAAAAAAAAAATTTATAAAGAATTTGGAAAATTGGAAAATTTGGTGGTGAACTAACCATTGATGAGAAAATTGTGATGCAACTTGTATTTAACACTTCATTTTCTAAATAAATTGTGTTACCTTGTGTTCTTTAAGGTGTTCTTTTGGACAATAATTTGTTGTAAATTAATTTGATTTGAAATTTTGAGAAAGATTTGTCAGAGAATAAATTTTTTAAAAATATGTAAAATTTAAATAATTAGTAGTTTGTTGTAAACAAATATTTAAAAGAACCCGTTAAAAAATGCAAGAAACTAACATCTATTTAAAAAAATTGATTTTGCCTCTTAAAATGTGAGAGAGTTTGTTTAGAGATATTTGAAAATAATAAAAAGTTGTTTGGGGGGGGGATTATGTCTTCACAGAATTTCCTTTCATGTCTTACAAAAACAAAAACAATTTCTAAATAAAAATTCATGGGAACAAATTAAAATTAAATTAAATGTTAAATTACCTATTACTCCTCTTAATGTTAACTCGCTCATTTTAGTTCATGAACTAAAATTTATGTTCACTCAATCTCTGAACTATGTAACTCCTAGCACTTTGGTCATTCGACTCAGTAACTCGACTCCGATGATCTTAACATTGTTAATTACTTAACAGTTTAAGGTTATATGTATATAAATTTAAAATTTTAAAGACATGAGAAGATAAAAAATAGAGGTGGAAGCAGTGACGACGGAAACAACACGAGAGTAGGATGGTACGTAAGGAGAAAAGGTTGTTTAGGATGAGTGTATCTTTTTATAGATCTAATAGGTTTAGAGTGTTTAGGTATAGATTGAAAAAAAAATATGACTCATAATATGTATTTTTTCTAAGATCAACTAACATTGATATGATTAAATGGGCAAAACGATTAACGTTGCATAGTTCAGGAACTAAGTTATAATGAATTATAATTCAGAGACTAAAGTGATTGAGTCAACACAGTTCAAGGGAGTAATAGATAATTTGACCTAAATTAAATGTGTTTCCTCGATCTCTTTTTAGATGCATCATTTGACACGTATATTAAAAATGTGTATTAACTTTAAGGTAAATAGATAAATTTGTATATAAGATAAAAGTAATTTTTTTAGTTGAAATAGAAAGTATAGGTAACAAAGTAAAATTTACGGGAAAAAAATTCTATAAAA
>JBBYHH010234490.1:0-13164 GCA_038382905.1 Daphne laureola
ACATTGGGCGGAAGTTCCTATCTGATGTATAATGATATATGTTGTTATTCACCGCGCGATATTTCTGTTAAAACTCTATAACGATGCATTAGTAATTAATGAAAGGAAAGTTTTTAATTGGGAGGTTTTTGGGAACCGAAACTCTGATGAACTCCATTATGACATCACCAGCCGCAATATGAGTAAATCCACTTTCGCACAAGCGATCATGACGGACGGTGGTGACATGCTAGATGCATCGGTCTATGGTGGACCGATTATGTGATTCTATGATGCTAGATGGATCGGTCAGTGGTTCACCTTACAACAGTTTATAGGGGAACCATGGCCCCTCGCTGGTACAATGCGCGCATATGTTCACAAACCCCGTGGTGTCCTATGGATGTCTCCGGGGGCTTCCGTATATGTGATTTCCTGCGAGTGGACGTTTATGTTTCTGTCCGGAGGGACAGGGACATTATGTGCATTATGCATATGATGATATGTAGGTTGTATGAACTGTTAGTATATTGCATATTGTTCATGCTAACATTTTTTATGCAGGATGTTTCCAACCCGCTAACATTACCTGAGCCCTTACTGAGTTCTCTCGATGACTTACCCCTTATGATTACATTTTTTCAGGAACAGCTGAGAAGCAACATGCGGAGTAATTCCGCTAGGTTTTTGTGATTTTGTATGAAGGTACATATAGCTCCTAGTTCTGATTCTGTTTCTGATTATTGGGGTCACCTCGATAGAGTCTATTACATGTATCTGAGTGCTTATGGTGAGCACATATGAAAGAACTAATGGTTAACTCTTTGTTTGTGTATCGAAGCTGCAGTAGCAGTACTCGAAATGGTCATCGGTGTTCCTGGAGATCCCGACCACTCGAGGATTGTATGTATTCCGCATCTGTTGAGTATGGGCTCTGTATATGTAGTTTACATATGTACATGTAGTTCAGAAAGCATTTTTGGGATTTGCTTATTTGATCAGCTGGTGGTGGATTTTTTGGATATTTGGTGATGTATGTTATTTTACCCAGGGAGTGTTTGCTCATTTCTAATGTATCCGGCATTGAGCGGAGCTCAACGGTAAGACTTGTGAATTTAAAATTCTTGTATGTTTGTAATTGTTGCAGGGTGCATATTTTAAGTATTAAGGAACCGGGTTATGGATCACTCGCCACAACGTGGCCCATGTCAGACGTCATCCCACACCGTGCTACTTAACAACTTTAACCGAGGGGGGTGACATGAATTGACTAACAGTTAATCCTTTGTTTGTGTATTTAGCAGCAGTAGTAGTAGCTTGGGGTGATTTTCGGTATTATAGTTGATCCTGACCATCCAGGCATAGTATGTATTCCACTTTTATTGGATCTGGGCTCTCTAGGCGTAGAAATACATCTGTACATGTAGTCTAGAACGCATCTTGAGACATGTTGATATGTTCAGATTCTTTGTGATTTTCGATTTATATTATTTCCCTCGGGGAGTGTTTGCTCCTTTCTGGTGTATCTGGTGTTGAGATGAGCTCAACTTTACGTTCTATGAATGTGTAATTCTTGTATGTATGTGATTATTTTATATGCAAGATTTTATGAATAACCGGAACATCCTAAACCAATGGTGTATTTAGGAAAAAGGAAAGATATATTACGGGACCGGGTTATGGATCACCCACCGTACTATGGCCCATGTCTAGCATCATCTCCCTCTCCACCCTGCACCGTTGGATTCTGCAGGCAGAGGGGGGTGACAACTAGCTCATTGAGCTCCAAAATTATTGATTGGTTGATTAAAGGAAACTCTCTAGACATGTTTTCCTAGTTTGGCCAAAAATAAGGGTTGGAATATCAGATGGATATTTTTTGTTAAGGTATGGATTTGAAATGGAATAAGGTTGTTTTAGAGCTCCTACGTTGTTATTGGATTGTGAAATAGAGCTATTTTCATTGATTTTCCATAGTTAGCCAAAATTATGGTTTGGAATAAGGGGTTTGGTTTTAGTTGATGTTAGATGACAAATGCTGGTGAAAGTAATCTTCTTTGAAGTTAAGTGGAAATTTTGGTAACATTTCAAGTTGGTTGGGGACTTTTGCATGAATAGGCCGAAATTGAGCTTGTTCTTGGAATGTTGGATTTAGATCAATGAATTCAGGATTAAACTCCTTTTGTTGTGTAATTGTTTAGAGTCATCTTGGGTATCTGGGAATTCAACTGGAATATTGCCGAACTTTCAATAGTGGTTGCCTTGATTTGCGTCTGGAAGTTTTTGTTTTATTTGGTAATGCCTCCACTTTCTTGAATATGCATTCTGGGATGCTTTATATGCAATTTGGGTTAGTTTAAGCTAGTCTCAGGCTGAGAGGGCGGGGCCCGGTGACTCCCGGGACTAGTTACATGGTAAGGTATATGGTATGCAGGTTTTCAAGCTTGGAAGCGTATTTAATGATAAATGATTGATCAATTCTGTATTTTCTGATATTCGGTGATCATGATGATCAATTCTATATTTTATGATATTTTGTGATCATAATGATCAATTATGTATTTTATGATATTTTGTGATCACAATGATCAATTCTGTGATGCTAGAGTGCATCGGTCAATAGTTGACCTATGATGTGATTATGACGGTTATGGGGAACCTAGGCCCCTCTCTGGTACCATGTGAATGTTCTTTCTGTGGGAACCGTGTTTGGTTGAGCATCAACCCTCGGGGGCCATCGTATATGTTTCTGTCGAGTGGGATGAGTGGGTATATGTTTCCGTCTAGTGGGATGAGTGGGTATATGTATATGCATCTGTCTTAGTATCTGAATCTGTAATTCCGTATCAGTATCCTTTCTGTCCTCCGGGGCATCTGTTTATATATATTTATGTCATTTGTATACATTGCATGCCATTTACTATCTGATATCTAGGTTGTATATATTGTTAGAACAAGACATACTAACCCTTTGTGCCGGAATTACTAATCTTCTTTATTGCAGGTTATTTTATAAACCATTACCTTACCTCAGCCCTTACTGAGTTCCTCTCGAGGACTCACTCCCTTTATGTTTATCATTTTCAGGAGCTTGTGATATTAGACCAGCAGAGTAGCTCCGCTAGGTTATTCTGTGATTTTTGGCCACAGGTACAAATAGCTCCTAGATGTGATTTTCGATTCTGTTTAAGGGGTGACCTCGACAGAGTTGTTACTCATTATTTGAGTACTTTCAGTGAGCAAACATGAAATGTTACAATCACCGCCGATATATGTTGACTTTTAGATATTATTTTCCCGATGGTCGGGATTCTGCTATCGTCGGGACTAAGTTTGAAGCGCGTGAGACAAATTTTCTGTCACTTCCATTGTCCCGGGATTTGGTTGAGGTCCATTTCCACGGGATATGACATTTTGATATTGATACGTGAATCCCGGGCTATATTGCGAAATTTCAGTTCGGGGGAAAAAATGGTCATTTGGGAAAATTGGATTGAAATGGACACTTAATGGGGTAAGTAATTGTCACCACCGCCCCGTACGCACTCGGCCCAGCGGGAAGCGGTCGCGGGGTTGTCGGGGGCGGCGGTGGGCTATACCTGCAAAAAACTAAATGGCGCAGCATACTAGTGGGTAATTCTCATACAAGTCCTTCTAAAACAACGCAGCTATAACAAATCATGCAATAACTGAGCTCCGCTTAGACCAGATATCCAGAAAGAAGGCTGTCTCCATCAAGCTCTTCAGATACATAAATAAACATCCATAAGAAGTATTCAACATATAAATCCATACACATCATCGAATACATGTTTTATTGCATGAACAACTTAAAGCTATATGATCATGCATGCTATGCTACACAGCGTACTACAGCTAATCGGCCAAAAACCTACTAAGTGCTATTATAGGGTCGACGGGGATCAAAGTGTACGCCCGAACAACTGTCGCTGCTGCTAACTGTCCTAAAAACCATAAACCACAAAACCGTTAGTCAAACTCCATAGTTTATAACGGTAAACCAATAACTAACAACCTGAACCAATAAATGTTATTGCTTTCCCAAGAAACAACCATTAGAGGAGCTATTGTGCCTCCGGTACAAAACACTATCGGCCAAGCGGAACTCTACTCCGTGGCCCCTGAATCTGAAGCTCTTAAAATGTCTAAAATAAGGGATGAGTTCTCGAAAGAACCCAGTAAGGGTGCAGGTAGATATAACGGTTTTCTTCTCATATGAACCTGTAATGACAACATTAGAGTGAGAACAGAAATATCATAGTCATATAATGCACTTTAAATCCAAAGTTCCAACCCACATACCACGACGGCCCCCTTTCTGTGGTTCTCCAATAGAACCCCAGTCTGGAGTCTCCTACAACATACACACATCACATACGCATGGTACCAGCGAGGGCCTAGAAGCCTTAACCGTCGTAAACCAATCACATCAGAGGGTTCGTGGTCTTAAAGACTCACTGAACTAGTCCCATCGTGCTTGTGAAGATGCACGGAAACAAAACCACATACCGGAGGGTTCGTGATCGTGATCACATAACCAGTCCCTTCGTGCTCGTGGTGATGCACAAGAATCATACCATACCATGTCATATACAAGGGCTCGGTGTCACGCGGATATCCAGAACCATGACATGTTGTCTCACTTTCCATAGGTTCGAGGTCACAAAGACCAAGAACTGCAACACATGTCTCTATCATCGGGTTCGGTGGTCACAAAGACGCATGGAACCGTTGCATATTCCTTAACCTGCACACCCCTATTTCTACCATGGAACTAGTCTTAGGCTCAACTATCAAGATCTAAGACCGTAGTCAGAGACCCAGACCTATGACTAATCTCAACCAACCCATACCGTATAAATACATATACGAGAAGGTTGAACCCTTACCTGTAAGCAATAGCAATAGCGATCCTTAAGCCTTCGTTGGAATCATTCAAAACTTGATGCAATTATCAACTTCAATCAACACCTATTCACAATCCAATATCAACGCACATATAACTAATGTACCTATGTACTATACCAATTATATACTAACATTGCGTTTCCTTGTGGACAATTTCCAAATATCCCCAATTTCCATTTTAGGCCATTTATGCAAACGTTGCCTAAACCTTATCCAAAATCATTCTAACTTCACATGCATGTTTAAAACGCTATTCCAAAGTCATTCATGCATTAACAATGTAATTTCCCTTCTTATTCCATGATTTCACAAAAATAGTGTAACTTCCAAATCATCCAATAATTCTATGTTACACTGTGAATTTCAGCTAATTCCGAGTATTAAAGTTGCTTATGAACACCATATAAACACAATGGAATCGATAAATCATCCAAGAACAACACTTTAATCTTCCACCTATTTACCGATGGTGTTTGCCTTAGCTACCAATTTCATCCATAATTGGATAACATTCCAAGCATTAATGTTGTTCCAAATACACCCAATAGTAGCAATATGACATCAATTCAACACTCTCTTAACAATTCGCACATAACCATCCATGAACCCTAAATTCAAATTGATCAAAATCAAGCCCAACCAATGATGTAAAACATGTTTCTATCCCTACATCATCACTAGACCATGTCTACAACTTCATAAATACCAAGAAACTTCAGAAAAATCACCTTCAAATTTGGACCTAACTCTAGAAATCCTCCAAAACGTTGAATGATTCAACTTTCAACTGTAGAATCCTTCCTTTGGTTCAGAATCTTTCATGTAACACATTTTCTCTTCGATTTTGAGCTTGGTTTGAGTGATTTTGGTGTTAGGGTGAGGTTGGGGTTGAGTTTCTGGGGTTGGAGGTTGAAGACGAGTAGAAGAATGAAAATGAATCCAGATTTTTGAGTTTCAGCCCTTTTATTTTTTTCCTGTTCAGGGTACCAGGCGAACGCCTGGGATTTTCCTCGTTCGCCTGGTCCCTCGCCTGGCTCCCTGTAAAATTCATCCCAGGGGTCAGGCAATCGCCTGGCCATGGTTCCCTTCGCCTGTCCAGTCGCCTGGCTCCCTATCCAAAAACACCTTATGGGTCAGGCGATCGCCTGCGAGCATGGTCCGCTCGCCTGGCCGTTCGCCTGGCCAATCGCTTGGACCTCTGTCCACTTTATTCTTTGGGTGTCAAACGATCGCCTGCCAGGAGCCCCGTTCGCCTGGCGGGTCGCCTGATCCCCTGCCCAATTCCCGTTTTTCATTTCCCTCCCCAGGCGATCGCCTGCCCTTAGGCGCGCTTCACCTGGGGGTTCACCTACACACCTGAATTTATGAAAAACCCCATTTTCTTCCCGCACACTTAACCAAAACACTCAAAGCAAGTTCCATCAACATTAAAACTCGTTAACACAACCAAACCACGCAATAACCAAAAGCTTGAACACCAATTAATACCAAAATTAACCAATCAAAATCCTTTACCTTTTATCTTGGCGGCGAAGTAACTTGCCCGCCGACCATTTTCCGTTGACACATAGATGGTACAAGGCTCAATGAATCATGACATATAAGCCTGGAATCCATGGTTCGAGTCCTTGGGAGGCATAAAACACACTACTAGGAGTGTGAAGTTCTGTGAGTTACGACGCATGGGTTGGCAAGATGGTTAGTCATGAGCGCCTGAGCCACCAACCGGACCCCATGGTCGTAACACTATTTGTGATAATCAGAAGAGAAAAAATAAAAATAAAAATGTCTTAGCATTTTCTATTCAAAAAACCTAGCCCCTAGAGGCTCTCTCTCGCGTGCGTTCATGATGCCACTGCCGGCGTTGATAACTAGAGCCGCCGCTAGCCAGAGGACTCCCTTTAGACCTGTTGCCACCGGACATCCTCGACATGCTGCAAAAAAAATTCCCAGCAGTTGGGTTGATTCGATTTGAGAAGAAACTGATGGCCTCGTCTTTGTTGTAGTGTCGCCGGCTAGGTAACTCTGTCGTAGTTGTCTCGAGTTGGCATCCTCCGACAACCCACAATGCTCACATTGCCGCCTTAGTGCCCGATCGATTTCCTCTTCCGGCTCGCCCTGTCTCTTGCCTCAAGGTTGGCTCACACTTTCCTGTCAGCGCTCTAATGGCCAAGCCCAGCAGCTGCCAGTTTTCCTTCATGCCCGACACGCATATAGATCGCCGACTGCGACTAACACTCGAATGTTGTTGTTGATGTTGGGAGTTGCACAAGCGAGGTTGGGTATAGTCCAGCCTCGCTCAGAGCCATGGACCTTTGGCAATGAAGCTGGTTGGGTATAGGGTCGGTTTGGTTATTCTGGATTTACTTATTGCTCAAAGTTTTGTCTAGTCTATCTATAGTTTGTGGTTAATATAGTGCTTTAATTTTAGTAGTTACTTTCATTCGGATCCTTTTTATTTTGTTTCTAGCTTTTGCTTCATTGTTGCTATGCTATTTGGCATTTGCTTTTCAGATGCAGATTTATCTCTTCGTTCCCCCGTCAGCGCACTGTCATGACGCGTCAACACTATTTTGTTCATTGGAAATATAGCAGGGGTGTTGGGGACTCGCATTGCCTATCTATCAATCCGTCATGGCAATGATGGTGCTCTTTAATCTTTTTAGACAGGATCATGACAACTCGAGATCGTTCTGTTTTTCTGTTTCTAGCATTTTGCTAGGTAGTTTAAGCTTTAAGTTCACGTACCGGTGCATCATTGTGAGGTGTTATTTACTTTCTGCATCCCCAAATAATTTTACACATTTTTTTTTTGGATTATCCCTAAAAAATTAGATATTTTTCTTAAATGAAAACTTCTTTTCTACAAAATTATCAATTTATCTCTATTTTTTCTTTACTTTTTCTTCCTCATTTTTTGTGCAACAGAACCATAAAGACGGCTGTTATCTGGTACCATTACAACAAGAAAATATTACAACACCCAAAAATTTCAGATCAGCATAGCAAAACCCAAAGTTGACTTTGTTCTCTGCTCAACAGCTGTAGTTAACATGCTCATTGATTCACCACTAGCTTCACCAGACACACTTGTCCTCACCCCTCCATGTCCTCCTCCCTAAAAAAATGGTTTTAAAAACCGGATCATGAATCGAACGGAAAAATTAATAATTTAAAGTTTAACTTTAATTGGACCAGTAATTAGACTGTTATTTCATAAAAGCTATACTTCCATTATATAGTTAGCATGAAAATTAATACAAACATAATAATCCTTAAATTTATATTAGAGAAAAAGGTAAAAGTTCAGATTTATTTTGAAAATTAATATGGATTGAAAATAATAACCCTTAATAAAATATTGATGGTAAAATGAGATTTTTTTTAAAAAATAGTGGTAAAATTGCCTTCTCTGTCTTAAAAAAAGTACTTGTCGAGTTGTCGTCCAAAAAAATATTTCTTTTGTAATTAATGCATGTTTTATGTTGTTAGATGTTTTTTGAGAAAATATTTTATATTATCATCAAGGTTTGGTTTTTTTACCCAAACTGTCACTATTTAAAAAAAAAAAAGCTCTTTTTGATTATTATATTTAGTTTAATAGTTCAAATTTGTCACTGAAATGGTTTGTTGATCTCATTTTACTATTACGTTAACAAACGACTATTGTTCAGCGTTAAAATTTTCTCACGTCATCATAGCCGCCGCTTGACCATAGCGCCAACACGCCATAACTCACCATTCACAGTCAATGACCATAGATCAGGGCCTAGAGTCGTCGGATTCCGGTCTAGGGCAGCCGATTCGCAGTTTGGGCTCGTGATTCGTCGGTCTTGGGCCGGAATTCGTCGGCCCTAGGTCGGAATCCGGCGACCATAAAGCTCAATCTATAATTCGGTGTATTTCTTTCTTCATTTCAGATTTTTTACGAGTGGTCAACGGTGGTTTAGCGGTGGCAAATTCATCACGGTAGTAAAAATTAATGGCGATGGTGAATTGAGACCAAAAATTATAACGACAGTGATAATATAGGACTTTCTTTTAAAATAGTGATAGTTTGAATACAATAACCAAATATTGTTGGAAATTTAGGACCTTTTCTCATGCTTTTTTAGGGAAACATTGTAAAATTACGCCTTTTGTGGGTTTTGGACTCTATTTCGGGCAAGAAACAGGGTGATGGCGGATCCTCGTCTTCTTGGTGGAGGCTTCGTTAACAAGGGATGGTACAATTGGTGCAGAAAAGTCTGGATCAGCGTTAATGTTCCGTGGTGAATGGTGTGAGGTGCAACGTCACTGGGTAGACTCGAAAAAACCAGTGGAGCTGAGAGTTCCGGCGACCAATTTGCAGAAGGAAGGCCCGGCGGCGGTGGAAGTTTCCAGCTTAAAGGGGTTGGTGGACCTTGGAGGTGCAGTAACTTGCTCAGACATGGTTGTTGGTGTTCAGGACGTGTCGGTTGGGGTGGGATTGGCATCGACGGTGGCGCTGGTGAACAATGTTAGGCCGAGTGGAATGGGTAGTGCCGAGCCGGACGTTGCTGGCTCTACTACTCCGGCGATGGGCGGTTCTTATTCACCTGTAGTGGTTGTTGCTGATGTGTCGTTGATGTCCACGTCCACCTCGCCGGTGGTGGACTGTCCGGCGGCCTCCGGCATGATGCTGGGTGGTTCATTGAATGGTCCAAGCGCGTGGGGCTCGCTGATCCAGCTGGATAGGGAGGTGAATGATCAAACATCTGATGCTATCCTAGGGAATATTCACAACATTAAGGGTCCCTTTAGGAAAGCATTTTCAGTTGTTATTTTTAAATTTTATTTGTGAATGTTTGATTATATAATTAATTTTTAAGTGATGAAAATTTTTATTTTTTTAATATTAAAAAATTGTATAATTAAATTAAGAAATTTTTAAATAATATTTTTTAATTTAATGTTATAGTTTTTTAATATTTAAAAAATAAATTTTTTTATTATTTAAAAATTAGTTATATAATTAAATATTTATAAAAAAAAATTAAAAATAAAAACGGAAAACGTTTTCTGGAGAAAGAGCAGCTTTAGGTGGTGGTTTTAATGAGAATTTTAAATGTCCTTGCTCTTTAAAAAGTGAGGTTGAGAGCAGTGATGGTAATTTAATTTTTGGAGCTCCTCCAGAAAGTCTTGATCTCTCTAAATTTAATTCAAAATATTGTGTGAAATTGAAAAATAAATTAAAAATGTTGGAATTAAAGTGTTTCGGAGTTTTGGGTCTTTGGTGTCTGTATGGGTGATGTTGAATTTTTCTTTAGAGAGTGTTGGGTGTCTGGTGATATTTGGTGAACTTTGAGGTGATTGTTTCACTTTTTGTTGGAACTTCTGTAACTATTCCTATTTATAATAAAATTTTAGTAGCCTTTTCAAAAAAAAAAAAGGATGTTTTTTTAATATATATTTATATTTATATTTATATTTATAGAGAGAGATGTAAATTTTGGAAAAAATTATCACACCATGTGATGGTATTGTAACATACTCCCTCCGGTTCCTAAAAATTGATGCTTTTTTTTTCTTTCAATATTGTGAGAAATTCAAGTTATTATCATAAATAACTCATTAAAAATTTAGAATTCTTTTTAAAACTACACACATTAATCTATAAATTGAAAATAAACTATTTGACTTTGTATTTTAAACTGTCAAAAAAATAAAATCATAAATTAAATATTGAAAACGAAAGACACCGTTTTTTTTGGGAGATAGTACTTAAATGATAGTAGTATTTTCATGAAGGATAAAGTTTATGGTTAATCCCTTATTTTTCAATTTTATCCTAATTAGGTCATATTTTAATAATTTATTATATTGAAGTTTCTTATCTTTAGTTTTTGATGCATTTGAAGTTCTTCTGTTACTTTTACCATTAAAAGTACTGTTAAGTGATTGAAATGACCTGAAATTTATTTTCAAACAGTAATGTTCAATGTTTTCAGCTCTTTCCCTCTAGCGGCCAATAACTAAGAACTCAAATCGTCTATCCCTATTTTCATATGTCCCCCCTCTCCTTTCGCTTTAATTTTTTTTTTTTTAAAAAGCGAAAGGACAGGAGACAGACGAAAACGGAGACAGACGATTCGTGTTCAACAACTAGAGCTCAACTATGATAATAGTTTCTAGTGGATTTTCCATTTTCTTACTGATTAGAACAAATTGAATATTCATCATGCCTCGGCCTAAATTTCTGAAGAATTTCTAATCAGAGGCGGTAATCGAAGAGGACGAGGAAGAAGATGCAAATATGGGGTTCTGTCATGAAGGCGGTCCTATGATGCTGCTGGGGATAAAATCAGAAGGGATATGGAGCCTGGATGATGAGGTGGGAAGTAATGATAGGATAAAAAGTTTTAGGGACTTGTATATACATTTACTAAAAGTTAAATAACCATATTTTTGTAAAATACTATGTAATATTTTTGTAAAATACTATGTAATTAGATTTCAGTTGTAAGGGTATTTGTGTGAAAGTATAAAAAAAAACTGAAAAATTAATAGTAAAGTAACATAAGGATTTCAAATGCACCGAAAATTAAAGATAACGGATTTTAAGAAGATAAATTCTTAAAATTAGACTTGACTAGGATAAAAGTAAAAGATAAAGGACTAACCATGCACTTTATCAATTTCATGTATATAAAAAAGAAGAAGATAGTTTCCATTAAGATTTGAACTTTTTTAGTAAAGTATGATGGATTATAAGAGCATCTCCAACAACTTCCTTATTTTTTTGATATTCTCACTTTTTTTTTTTTTTAGGTTCAACAGTTTCTCCATCTCATTTTCCAAAATGAATGGAAGTAACAAATATTGAGTCTTTTTCAAATTTTCAGTATTTTCCAAATTTTGGAGGTTTTCCTCATCTCATTCTCTAAAGTGACAGGGGTAAAGGTGTTAGGGTTTTAAAAATAGAGAGTTTAATTATGTTATTAGATTTAAAATTTAACAGATTGATTGACGGAAGTTAGACTTTAGGGGGTATTTATATAATTAATCAAACCTCAAAGGGAAAAATAAAGGATTTCAGAAATACGGGGAGGTAAGTGAACAATATAACAAACCTCTGGGTTTTTTTTATAATTCCCTTTGATTTAAACATTTTTTCTATCTCCTCTCTCATTCTCTCCAAATAATTTAGTAGTATTAATTATTTTCAAAGATGTAGAATATTTTAAAGGCATTATTCTTCCAAATGAAAAAAACTGTTAGACTTGAAACTTTTTTTTTTTTTGAAGAATATGATTTTTTGTTTCTACATGAAGAAAAAAAAATATATAAACTATTTGAAATGCTATAAAGGGTGATTGTACATCCTTAGTCTTGATGTAAGTGCCGTTAGACATTGCAGAAGTCGGCCCAGACTACCCTCACGTTGTTGATGTGCCAATTAGCCCAAGTGGAGTTGCTTTATTGCTGAAATATCAAGCCCTTTCATAGCCCTTTGGAGGATGAAAGGTTTCTTTAAATCTGAAACGGTAATGATCATTAGAGAGGATAAAAAAATTAGCAAAACCAGCAAAAGCATCCACTCCTTTGTAAAGTAAACAGTAAAGGGTCTCTTCGCAATAACGTGGTTTCACAATATCAGCGTTTCAGTGATAATGATAAATCATAAAATTAATCTTTATTTATGTAAAAATTTAAAAAATACCCCATAATTTTGAAATCTTACAACTGCACCACCCTCTTCCCCATCCCACAATCTTCATCACCTACGTACATCACCGAACTCACCTGCTACCACCATAGCTTATCCTTCCTAGGAAACCAGTGCCCACAGCTACCAACATAGCTTATTCTGATGGATCGCAGGAAATTGTGACGCCTTTTTTGATAACGCCTCCGCCGTCTTGTACTGATTTCCGTGAGCACGCATGTGCATCCGCAGATTCACGTCTCTCTTGAAACCCTCACCGCAGATCTCGTAGAAATGGATGTGCTCCGTCAACAGCTTCGCCGCATCGATCTCCACGATCTCGCTTTCTTCCTTCGCATCTACCTCGAAGCAATTGACAGTAGCTGTTGTTTCATCTGGATCTGGTTGCGCGACGGAGAGCAGAGTAGCGCCGTTGACGATGAACTAATGAATCGTGGAAGCGATCTCAATGGAGACCATTTGCATCTGATCTTTTGGGACCAGAGTCCGGGAGTTGACCGATTCCGATAAAAAGCACTACTAGAAAAATGGTCAATACCGACAGCCTAGACCGACAGACTTGATGCTGT